>ML838535.1:55418-72141 GCA_009831015.1 Picea engelmannii
CTTTGATGCCTCTTAAAAATTGGAAGGCTCTGTGTCAATTACATCACTCATGAACGCCATATACCCTGAGTATCTCTATGGTGGCCTTTTCTTTCTAAATATTGTACTAGGATCACCCATGAAATCCTGAGAATCTTAGAATGTCTGAGAAAACTCTCAATTCTTCTTCCTCCCAGTAGTAGGAGGTAGAATATCGGTGGGTGGATCTTCCTTCTCCTCATTCTGCTCCACTATATGAGTACTAGTCCTTATACATGTACCTATCCTTGTGTCCTCTACCTATGAATTTTTTTCCTCCTTTGGAGAAACCAACTCTTGATCCCCTGCTACTGCTGGCATATCATAAGAATTCCTGAAAGCCTTCTCCTCCTTGAATATGATATCCCTTCTGATCACTTTCGTATTCAATGTTGGAACATAGATCTATTATTCCTTCAAAGTTTCTTTGTAGCCAAAAAATATCCCATTCTTTGTAGTGGAATCAATCTTCATCTCTTATCAAAGGGCACATGATAACAAACTAGGAAACCAAAGATCCTGAAGTGACAAACTTTCAACTTCCTCAGTGTAAATGCCTCCTTATGAGTCAATATCCCCAACACCTTGTGAGGACTCCTATTATAAATGTATACTACAGTATTGCATGCCTCTTCCCATAAAAACTTGGGAAGATATCGATCATAAAACATCGCTCTAGCAGCACCAACAATGGTCCTATTCTTCCATTATTCTACATCATTTTGTTGAGGGTTATATGGAACTGTCAAATTTTGTTTGATCCCCGCTCATACATGGAACTCCTTGAAGGATTTTCATGTGTACTTACCTCCATTGTTTGATGTTATAACCTTAATATTCCTTCCTATCCCTTTCTACACAGGAGCCTTAAACTCTTGGAAGTGACTGAAGACCTCATCTTTGGCCCTCATGAAATAGATCTGGATTTTCCTAGAGAAATCATCTTTGAAAGTGACAAAATACTCACACCATGTCAGGGATTATAAATAAATAGGCCGACATACATATGATTGCACTAAATGTAATACACCCTTCGATCTACTATCACTACTTGGAAAATTTGTCTTAGCACACTTTCCCAAGGCACACCTGTTACACATGTCACTGTGCTCAGTGCTCAACTATGGAAGGTCATTCACTATATCCTTTAGAATTTTATTTGTCTAATGGTGTAAGTGAGCCATCCTTCTATTCCATAATTCTCCCATATCATTAGTGTTGTTGATCAATTCCTGAGGTGACTCAAACTAAAACATGTATATCTCACATGACCTGACTCCTATCATCTTGGCCTACTGTGACCCTCTAGGATGAATATACACTTTTTATCTTCTAAAAGACACATCATAGCCCTTGTCATGAAGCACAAAAAATGATATCAAGTTCTCGGTCATCCATGGTACATACAACACATTTGTAAAGATGAAAGTATTGCTTGACTCCCTCTGAAAGGTAACAATCCCACATCCCACTAGAGTACATTTAGAAGTGTTCCTCATATGTATATCAAATTTCATCTCCTCCTCTCTAAAACTAGAGAAGTATTTTTTAACTCTTTCCATATGATATGATAGACCACTATCAATGTACCAAACCCATGTGTCCTATGTTCTTGAGAAAGATAGGCAAGCGATGAGTGAGAAATCCTCATCAATTCTAGAGAAAATTCATCAATTTCCACATAAGTTGTTGCCTATGACTTCTTGTTATCCTAATTATTATTAGGACATTGACTAGAATAATTTCCTATCTTGTCACAAGAAAAGCATTTGAATTTTCTCATTTCAGGTTTATTCTCACCCTTGGAGGCCAAACCACTACCTAATCCTTTCTTTAATTTTTGTTTTGTTTTCTGCAATAGAAATGTTCTCTTATTCCTCAGACTTCTGATCGATTCTACTACAACTAAGAGATTATAACCTCAAATCCTCTTACATTAATTCGTCCCACAATCGATCTGAGTCTGGAGTGTTTTCTCTGGCCACAATGCCTCTCACAAAGGAATCCCATGACTTGGAGAATCCATTGAAGGCTATCCTCACAAGTTCAGTGCCATCCACATTTTCTCTGATATATGTAAATTCATATTTCACTTTTCTAAGTCTGGTGAGGTAGGAGGACACACTTTCCCCCTTACCCATCTTGGTATTTCTGAGATTTTCCTTCAAAACCATTGTTCTATTTAGATTTGAATTCTGGTATAGTTTAATGATGGATTTTGGCATATTCCTATTTGTATTCGATCGTGAAAGGCGAGGGACCATATGGTCCTTGACCCCATCCACAATGACACACCTTGCCTTGGCATCACTCTTTTTGTGATATTTTTCCTGTTGTGCATTAGCTGGAACAACAATAATTTTCTCTGCAAATTTCTTCAACCCATACTCCTCTAATGACATCAATATATGCTCCTTCGAAATGCCAAGGTTATATGCTTCATATAACCTGTCCTCAAATATGATACTTGAAATGGAATTTTTTTTATAACACTTTGGTCACATCCTCCTATATCGGAAAATAAAGCTAGCTGAAAAATATATGTAAACCCTTGGTTGCCTTCTTACAGGAAAATCACTAATACCATGTTATTTTTCTTTAAAACTCAACATACTAAATTTTTGTTCTTCAATAGATTTTATTACCCAAATCAAGAACAACAACAAATTCTAAATCTGATCTATAAGTAGAAACATTATTATTTAATAAGTTTGCAAATGCACAAAACAATAAATCAAAAATCAATCGCATAGAAAATAATAACACCAAACATATCGTGGAAACCCCAACTCCATGGAAAACCAACAAAAAATTGTTTTTATTATCATCTCATCAAGATCAAATAATGACTACAAAATCAGTGCCAAACCTAGCTCACTTCACCACATAAAAATCTGCGTGGATTTTTGAGTCACGACTTGTCTTCCTCGTCATTTACGACCCTCCTGGTAGTAAGTACGGATATTGTATAGTACTGGTATGACAACCAGGGGACCCTATTTCCCTCACATGGATTGGGCATGGGTTAAGGAAATATGGATGGTGTATTCCATCCTCTGTCTCCTCCTCATATTGTTGTAACTCAAACCCTAAAATCACCCCCCTTATCTCCCACAAATCCCTCAATCTACAAACCTGAAACTCGACCTATAACCCTTTGCTTTCCACAGATATGCAAGGTGATGAAGGATGAGAGCCCTTCAATCTCCTTCTCTACTCCTATACTTAAGCAAGAAACCCTCTTCAACTCTCATATGTAGCCAAAACCCTCTTTGTGTCACTCACCAACTCAATGATTTTCTCGAGTCACCTCACTTGCTTATAAATCTCCAGTTGAATGGTTAACTTAACAAGTAGTTGACTTCTAGAAAGTGGTCAACTTAAGAAGTGGTTAACTTCACAAGAGGTTAACTCCAAACAAGTAGTTAACCTAACAAGTAGTGAATTTCTCAATGACTTTGAGATAAATTAAATCATGTGTCTTTTCCTTGCATGGCACCTTGCCTAAGCCAAAACACTTGTCCTCGTTACAATATTTCAACGTGTATGGTCTAGTCAACATGCCATAACTTTCTCATACGATGTGTGTTTGAGCCCATTCAAATTGCGCTGGAAATTTGTCGCTGATTTCTTCGACATAGAGACATTTTCATTGTTATTTGAGAACATCAATTTTTATTGGAAACACGATAAACCTAGATCACTAAGTGATGAGGTTTCCAACAAAGATAACCATATTTTTAAAAAACTTTAAACTCTCATCCATTATCACAGTAAAACAAGATATTAGTGTAGTCATTAAATAATGATATTCTTAGTAAAAATATAGTTGAAGATTATATGAATCAAAGAACTTTATAATTTTAAGTTAAAAAACATATTAGTGTAGTCATTGATGATATTCTTAGCAAAAGTATAGTTGAGATTATATGAGTCAAACCACCTTATAATTTTAAGTTCCTTTACTATTTTTTGAATTTACCTTATTGTAAAAGTTAAAATTACTTTAACATTTTTTCAATTTAGGTTGTTCTAAATGAATTGCTTTAACATTTTTTCAATTTAGGTTGTTCTAAATGAATTGCTTTAAGAACTTTTTTATTTGGCATTGCAAAGGGACCTTTTGAATAATCTTGTTAGAAACTTTTAATCATTTATTTATCAAAATAAGTAATAATAATAATTTGTTATATATTAATTTTATTATTCTAATATATATTTATAAAAAGTTTATTAACTCATCTTTTATTTATTCATGAGAGAATATACACAAATTGTAAAATTACAGAGTGAATGACTCCCTAGAATGTTGAGAACTTATCTATGGAGCAATTAAGTAGATAACCTTTTTATATATAACCACATGTGGGACAACCTCTATTCTTTCTTTTCAAGACTCTCCAATTAACCATTATGTTTAGCAGGGAAGCGATAAATCTTCCACTTCTTGTAAATCTTGCAAACGATAAATCTTGAGTATCTTTATCTTGGAAAGATGTTCTTGTAAATCTTGAAAATCTTCTTATAAATCTTTATTATAAATCTTGAAAATCTTGCACAATCTTGAAAATCTTCTTGTAAATCATGCGAAACGGCTATGGAGAAATTAGGTAGATAACCTTTCTATATATAGCGACATGTGGGACAGCCTTTATTCTTTCTTTTTCAAGACTCTCCAATCAACCATTCGCAGGGAAGCTTTAAATCTTTCACTTCTTGCAAATCTTGAAAATCTTCTTGTAAATCTTGCACTTCGTCTTCAGATACCCTGTTGTCTCTTTTCGAGCAGTTTCTCTTCAGTCTTGCAGGTTTTATAGGCTGTACGTTGCTGGAATAACTAGCACAGCGATTTGACCATTGCTCGTGGAGATATGCAGATTCCAACTTTGCTGGTGGAGATTTGCAGTGCAGTGATAATGATGGAGGTTCTTCTATTCAACCCAAAAGCATGATGGAGGTTCTTCTAATAAACCGGCCACCACCACCCAAAAGGTGGTGGTGGCCGGTTTATTAGTACAAAAGCCCAACAGCAAGCCCGTAAGACAGAGGCTGGTATTAGTGTTGGAGATCATAATTCGAAAACCAGCGGAGGAGGATTAAAGAAATACTAGTTGCGTCTCGCCTACTAGTGGCAAGTGGACTTATTAGACTTGGTAAATTGTGGAAAAGCTATAGATATAGGTTAAAAGTTGTAAACATATATTTCCATGAAATGTGATTATGCTAATAAGAGTTGTAGTAATTATTTTAGTCCTGTATTGTTTTTGAATGATTATTTTTGTCCTTAAATTATTAATTTATTAATATCTATGAAGTAGTTGGTATATTTGGTTCTATAAGGAATAAAACGAGGTTTATAATGATTATGCCTTTTATTTTTTATCACTTTTTTCTTCTATTTTTGATTGTTTTTCTTATAATTTGAAGTTGTTTAATTACTTACTTATTTGGATATATTTAATTTTTTCTAAGTTAATTTGTATATCTTTTTTTAATTAAATGTAATGTCATTGACAACACAACAGTTAACTAAAATTTAATTTTACAGATTTATCAATTTAGTTTTATTTGTATATCTTTTTTTAATTAAATGTAATGCCATTGACAACACAACAGTTAACTAAAATTTAATTTTATAGATTTATCAATTTAGTTTTCTAGTTTTCAATATCATTTTTGAAATTTAAAATGTTCAACTTTTTTTTGGTACATAACTATATAAATTTGTTTGAATAAAAAGTATATATAATAAAAGGTATAATCAATTTCTTTATTTTTTTTACATTTTATTTTATTTTATAGTAAATGTGACAATACTCATAGTAGTTGTGTTCTTTTATTTACTATTTTATTCATAAGATTGCTTTTCATTCTTTTACTATATTATGTATTTTTTTTTAATTATATTTTTTGTGTTCTTGTTATTATTGATGATTTCATGTTTAAATTGTGATTTTGAAAGATTTTTCAATTAAATATTTATGGTAATATTGAAATTTACCTTCATTTATCATGATAAAATTTATTGTTTATATTTGTAAAATAAATTATTTATTTTAAAATTAATTATTTATATTTGTAAAATTAATTATTTATTTGATACTCTTGAAATACTTTTTTCTTACTATATTATCCAAATTTCTCATCATATTTTACTATCTTAACTTTATTAATTTTCACCTTAAAAATTTGAATATGATGTTATTTATATAACTTTAATTGATATAAGATATTTTATATAAACTCTTCTTATATAAAAGATGTATAATGTCATTTATATAAATTTAATTTGTATAGATATTTTATATAAACCCTTCATATATAAGAGATGTATGATGTCATTTATATAACTTTAATGTGTATAGGATGTTTCATCTAAACTCTTTTCATCTATTATATGCTTTAGTGGTTAAAATATTTGTCTTTTAGTTTTATGATATTGATATTTTAGTTTTATCATGTACATTCGTTTTTATGAGTGTTATTTTGTACATATTTTCTTATATTATATGTGTTTAAATGTGTTAATTGATATTTTAGTTTTATCATATTATTGATATGTACATTGGTTTTTATGAGTGTTATTTTGTACATATTTTCTTATATTATATGTGTTTAAATGTGTTAGTATTTATATGAAGAAAGTTTTTAAGAAATCTAACTAATATTTTTTGCATTCATGGATTTCATTTTTAATAAATTTGAAATTTATATTATTCATCTTCACTTATTTTCTATTTAATACTTATCATCTTGTTTTTTAAGATTAATCCATAAAGATAAATTATTCTCCCTCTTATTTTCTAAAATAAGTACACACTTCTTTATTGAATATAATAAACACTGGAATTCTTCAATCTGTTAACCTTCATTAAGGAAATTTTCACAGTTTTGTAAACATCATGTTTGTTGAGAGATTTCACACTATAATATTGCATTCCCATCATCCAAAATTTGAGTCCATCTAGTTTAATCCAATTTGATAATCATCTTTTCTGGAAGACCCTTAGTAACATATCCTTATACACATGTAAAAAACATGTTTTGGAACCCTCCAAGACTCTCTCTATATGTGTTCCTATGTAAGTATTCCAAATAAACTCAACCATTCATAAATGAAGAAAATTTAATGACAAATTTGAGAGATAACCAAACTAGTGAAATTTAAATTAAAAAATATATTAGTGAAATTACTTAATCTTGCCCCTTGAATTAATGCTGGTATATGATGAGTTATGCGATTGATTACTCTTGCGCCATGCTTAATTCATGATTAGGATTGATTGATTGACACAATTGATTATAATTGATCTTGTCAATTTAGCTAGTTGGTTTTGGACTTGAGTGTGTTAGTGTGATGTAGACACCTCCTTGTTCCTCAGAAAAGGTGCCATCCCTAAGACATTAAATGGTCAAAATCAATCGAATGAATCCTCGGCTTGAGAATTTCTTATGTGTCGTGGAGGTCCTAAGCTTGCAGGGTAGGTTGGGTGGGTAGTGTCTTTATGGAATCCTTATGTCATCTTTATGTTATTGATATGTTATCCCTATGCTAGCCTTATATTGTGTTATGTTGTATTCATGTGATGAGTTGACTGATTAAAATTATTTATGATTCCAATTGATCATGATGAGTTTTTCTTGTGTCACCATGGATGATGCTTGTTATCTAAATGTGATGATGTGTTGATTATGAGTCGTTACTAATTATGTTTATGTGTTGGTTGCGACGTCATTTGATCAGGACGATGAGTTTCTTGTAATTCTTTAATTATGATGTCATTTTATTATGCGATGCCTGAATTATGTGTCGACGCTAACTTCTTAATGCTTAAAAAGAAAAGAAAAATTACATATTGTGTTGTGCTTTTCCTAGTCGTAATGGAAGGGATCGTTACATATGGTATGAGAGTGGGTTCAACCCCATGACTTTGAATCATTATGCCTTCAACTATATCAAACCCGTGATTAATAACTTATCACTAACTAAGTTGAATTGTGTGCCTAGAGGTAATAATGGTTAGAGGATGTCGCAGAAGAAGACGACGTGGTGCTAGGGGAGCAGGCACGATGCCTCTAGTAACATCCACGCCATAGGGGTCTAACGCCCAAGGATAAGAAAAATTAATTGAATAAGAGAAAATTATTGTCGGGGATGTGGTTGGGTTGATGATGTCCTTTTAGAGGATGTAAGAGGCCTTGATTAACCGACTAGATAGAGATGAGGCCAGGGTGCCTCTACCCTTGAAGGTTCCACTATGCACCCTAGTCGGTGCTAATAGAATTCACAGAGAACTCGAGAAGGTCAAGTTTCCCGAGTTCATGGATGCCATGTATGTCTCAGCCACCGAGGAATGCTTGGAGAACATGGTGATGTGCTTCACACTTTGCGACTACACCTCCAACATGAAATTATGCATCGTGGCCTTTCAACTGAAGGGGAGAACTCTTCTATGGTGGAAGACGGTCCTGCCACAACTGAACATGGCCATTGAGGACTTGTCATGGGAATTGTTCGGGGAGAGGTTCTGGGAGAAGTATTTGTGAGAGGAATTCATTGAGATACAACTCAATGAGTTCAAAACCTTACGACAGGGAGGTCGTACGGTGCCCGAGTATCAGGCCCGATTCATGGAGCTGCTTAGGTATGCTCCACATGTGAACACCGAGAATCTCAAGGTCAACAAGTTTTTGTTCAGCCTTAACGTTAGCATTCATGCGAAAGTGAGGATATGAATGCGTTATACATTGCATTATGCAGTCTAGAAGGCCCTCACAGTGAAGGAAGAGTTTATTAGCGGGGGTCAGAGAAGAATTCCTACAATACCGACGGGACATGGGACATTTGGTGCACAGCAAAATCAAACAACAACTAGGCATTCATCATGGTTTCGAGGTACTCTGAGAGGATCAATGTTAACGACACCATGACGATCGGATCCTCAACAACAGACTCCCTACAGAGGACCACAACACCAGCAGCAGTGTCGTCCGTAGAGGAAACACTTTAGTCCTACTCAGTAGAACAAACCATGGTTTCAAGCTCATGGGCCGACATCTTCTACTTTAGTGACCCAACGTACTGGACCAAATATGGGATGTTGGACATGTGGAGAGCCACATTACTAATGAAACTGTCTAGTTGAGAGGGCTAGAGCATCCGGGTCATCCGCACACACTACAATTGGATATTTGGGCAAGGCCCACCGGATTCATGCAGCGGTGAAAATTGCCAGGCCGAGCACCAGTCTATTATGCTTGAGACATCAGGTACCATCATTGACCAGACCTTTAGTATTTTGATAGATCCCTGTGCTACAAAGAGGTTTATTTCTGGGGCATCTCTAAAAATAATTAAGGTAAATGAGGTCGAACAGGATGAGTTTAGCTACATGGATATGGCTTCGGTTGCCAAGAAGAAGACTGGAGGAAAGGTTACAGATTGTAGCCTCAACCTAGGATATTTTGTAATGAAGGCCAACCTTTACGTCATGATATTAGGATCTTATGATGTCATGATCAATATGGACTGGTTGGAATCGCATGATGTGATACTCAATTGTAAGACGAAATGGTTGAGTTTGACCGATAATGAGGGACAAAGACGAGTGATTGTAGGAAGAAACAAGGGAGTTTCATTAAGGTTCATTTCTTCCCTACATATACGGAATATCATGCACAAGGGATGAAATCTATATGCAATCCTAGCGTTGAATGACAAGGGTGTGGTAGAAGGATTAGAAAACCTTTTGGTAGTATGAGAGTTTCCAGACATGTTCCCAGAAGAGTTACCAGGTTTTCCGCCCAAAAGAGAGCTGGAATTTACCATCGAATTAAAAACTAAAACCGAATCGATAGCAAGAAGGTCTTATTGGATGTCGACCCCTGAGTTATAGGAGTTGAAAATCCAACTGAAGGAGTTGTTGGACCTAGGACTTATATGTCCAAGTTTGTCACCTTAGGGTGCGCCTGTTATTTTCATATGCAAGAAGGATGGGTCGTGGAGACTTTGTATTGACTACCATCAATTGAACAAGGAAGTGATCAAGAACCAATATCCATTGCCAAGAATAAACGATTTGTTTGACCAAATGAAAGGTGTGACGATGTTTTCAAATATCGATTTGAGATCAAGATATCACCAGCTACAGATCAAGGAGGAAAAAAATCCTAAGACCGCATTCAAGATGAGGTTCGGGCATTATGAGTTTACCATTTTACTATTTGGATTGAAAAACGCCCCAAGGGTAATCATGATCTTGATGAATGGGGTGTTTCACAAATACTTGGACACGTTTTTTCAATTATTCATTGATGACATATTGATATATTCTCGGATGATGGAAGAACATGACAAACATTTGCGCTTGGTACTACAGTGTTTACGAGAGAATAAATTATACGGGAAACTGTCAAAATCCTCTTTTTATCAATCGAGGATCATTATTTTCGGCATGTTATCTCCGGTGAAGGCATCGATGTGGATACAATGAATGTTGAGGCTATTATGGAATGTCCTGCACCGACGAACATACCAAAAGTACATAGCTTCATGGTTTTAGCAGGATATTATCGACGGTTCATCGAAGAGTTTTCAAAGAAAGAAAATCTGATTATGGAATTGCAGAAGAAAAAAAAAGAAGTTTGGATGGATCAAGAAATGCGTACAAGAATTTCGAAGGCTCAAGGAGATATTAAAAACAACACCAATACTAAAGTTCCATGACATGGATGAGGACTTCTTGGCATGCATGGACGCATCCAAGGAAGGCTTAGGCAAAGTCTTGATGCAAGACGGTCGAGTGATCACTTACATATCGAAGAAATTAAGAAATCATGAGGAGAACTACATGACACATGATTTGGAGTTACTAGCCATTGTGTATGCCCTGAGAGTGTGGAGACACTACCTAATTGGATGAAAAGTTTAACTAAAAACAAACCACTATGGTCTACAACACATTTTTACACAAAGTGACTTGAACGTGCGACAAAGGCATTGGTCATAACTGTTTAGCGAGTACGATTTTGACATTACCTACACAAAAGGAACAGTGAACAGAGTGGTAGATGCATTGAGTCGTAGACCATGCATATGTTCAGTAACACCTCTTCATATGAATCTTCGAGAAAATATTCTAATTATACAATGCAACGATGACTGGTATAAAGAGGTTAAGGAAAATATCAGACGAGACACCATGTCGGTTATTAGGTTTGAAGGATATACTTTGGAAAACGATGTATTGATGAGGTATAACAACCGGATTTATGTACCACCTAGCTACGAATTGAGGATTTTGATCTTAAACGAATCTCATAGAGCAGTGTACATGGCTCATCATGGAGTCACGAAGATGAGGGCAGACCTTAAGCTCTTATTCTTCTAGAAAGGAATGAAGGCGGACATAGTTAACTACGTGGCGAGATGTTTGGAATGTCAGGAAGTGAAGGTTTAACATAGACTTTTGACAGGATTACTATAGCCACACGTTGTTCCAAAATCGAAATGGGAGGTCATTTTGATGGACTTTATTGTTGTATTGTCATTGATGGGAAGGAGGCATGACTCAATTTTCGTGGTAGTTGACACTCTGATGAAGAGTGCACATTTTATCCCTGTGTGTATGACGTATCAAGTGCCAAACATAGCTATATTTTTTATCAACGAGATTGTGAGATTGCATGGCATGCCTAAAAGGATCATATCTGATTGAGGATCGGTGTTTACAGGATGATTTTGGACTAGTTTCCAAGAGGCCTTGGGGACCCAACTTAACTTTAGTACCGCATATCACCTATATATAGATGGGAAGAAAGAAAGAATGAACCAAATCTTGGAAGATATGTTGTGTATGTACATGATGGACCAACAGAAGTGTTGGAAAGAGTTTTTTCCACTAGTAGAGTTTGCGTACAACAACAACTATCAAAGAACCATTAGGATAGTGCCATTTGTGTTTCTTTACGAGAAATCATGTCAGATGCCTTTAAGTTGGGATCGACTTGAGGATAGGGTAATGGTAGGACTAGAAGCGATCCAAGAAATGGAAGAAAAATTGCAAACAATAAGACAAATGATTAAAGAAGTGCAATATTGATAGAAGAGTTATGTCGATGTGCATCGCGTTCACCGTAGTTATGAAGCCGGTGATCGAGTCTTTTTTTAGGTGAAACCACACAAGAGTTTGATCAAGTTTGGAAATGGTGCTAAAATATCTCCTAGGTTTGTGGGACCTTTCACGATTGTGGAAAAGAAAGGGTTCATGGCCTATCGACTAGCCTTGCCTGATTCTTTGAGGTGTATGCATGATGTTTTTCATTTATATGTTTTGAGACATTATGTTAGTGATCCTACACATGTGATTGACATGAGTTACTTGAAGGTGTCAGACGAGGGTGCACTCATGGCAGAGACAATCCGCATTTTGGACCATTGCATTTGACAACTGCAGCATCGAAGAGTCAATCAGGTCAAGGTCCCATGAGACAATTATAGTCCACACTCATCTACCTGGGAGGATGCATATGATATGCACCAACAGTTTCCATATTTATTTGATAGTTATACTTCTATATCTTGTCAGATGCTTTATTTAGTGCATTTATATACTTTAAAACTTCAGGATGAAGTTTAAAATAAGAGAGGGTGTATGTAACATCCCACTCTTTTGAGCACATGTTATTGACTTATTCTTTGACACTTGCGTGCAAGTGATCCAGTTTTAGTATATGTTGTTTATTTCGCTTATGGATTATTATGATGATGTTGATGGATTATGATGTTATGTTATTGGATATCTATGTATTGACAAATGATATTGATGAGCTTCCCTTGAGTGTGCAGGACACTTGATAGATTGAGAATTTCGATGCAATCAATGGACCTCCTTAGACTCTGGATCAATTCAGGTAGTGGATTACATTGGTTTGAGCATTTCCTTTATGAATATGTGACATATGATTGGGTATATTATGATGTTGATTATGGATCATTGGCAAGGTTTCATTGATGGATACATGTTGACAATTTCTTGCTAATCTGAATCACATAAGGAGTAAAGGGGCCATGCAAAACAACCAGATATTGAGGGAGAGGTGTGGCAACACCCTTGTCACATCCTACTAGCACTCTCACAGTGGCTCGAATTGTAGGTTAACAATTACCTAGTTTGATAGATCCACGATGTCATGAGGGAAGACTGAGACAGTTTCTCACGAAGATTCTAAAGGGTGCACAATAAGGGAGGGTACTTATTCCTTAGAGGCCTTTAGTCTTTCACAAGTTCGCCTGAATGGAGTATTGACTCCAAGGGTTGGAAAACTACCAAAACCAGTCAAAGGCAAGTGGCACCCTTGGAGCACATAGTGCGTATTGAAAGGAGAGTCACGTAATTAAAATTTGCATCAAAGGAGAGTGTAACCCTTTGATCACAGAGTGCATCTTGAAAGGCATGTCACAATATTTTTAAAAAAATGAGTCAATGAATCTAGGTGGCCTAGAAAAATTTGAGCAAATGTTAAACCTTATGTAATTTTGAGCACCTCCTGAATTAATTAATTGATTAACTAATTAACAAAAGAATGAATTTATTAATCATAATCCATAAGGGTCTAGGCTCGTGAAAAAAAAAATGTAACAAATCCTAAGTCTAATATTAGTGAGAAGATTAAAAACTAATTTATAAATAAAATAATGAGGGGTGAAGTAAATCAATTAAAGAAATCAATAAAAATTAAAAAAAAATCTAAAGAGTGATTTCATACACATCGTGCATGTAAATACCAAATTAGAAATTGAAATAATAAAGGAATAAAGCATACAATAATGTGGAATCATAGAAAGGTATCTAGAGTCTATTCTAACTAGAGAACATTCCTACTTTAACTCAACTCTGTTTTAGAAAGGTGTCAGTCATAAATGGGAAATAAAGCGAATAAAGGGACAACTAGGAGTGAATTTAAGAGCGCTTTTATGATGGGTGAAGGAAATGGACTTTTAATTAAATTAAATTGTGGTTTTATTGGTGCTACTAAGGGAACGAGTGACAAATGTATGTGGGGAATAATTGCTTATTAAATTAAAAAAAAAACACGAATTAAATCTGTAAATGGCAAGTTGTCACTAATAAAATTCTATAAAACAAATGGCTGAGAGGAGGAATGGATCACACGGGTTATGAGTAAGGTTATGCTGCAAAAATTTTGATTGGTTTTACTTATGAGAGTTGGGATACCCATCTCGAGAGAGAGAGTGGTGGTTTTACCTTGCGAGGCGAGCTCAGAGCTAGAGGATTCTCGTTGTTTTTGTGCGTGCCCCTTTGTGGATCAGAGGGATAAGGGGGAAGAAGATTACCCCTAGTGTTGGATGGGAGGTGTTGGTGAAGTATTCATGGCTAGAAAGAGGGGAGCTAGATGGAGCGCAAGCGTGAAATAAAATTTTCAACTTCTCGTCGTCGACTACGGTGTTTTATTGAGAAATGTATTGTATTTAAATTCAAGTTGTACGAGCTTTAACTTTGTTGAATGGACATTGGTTTCGGCATTGTTTTTCTTTCTGTTAGATTTCATTAGAATATAGATGGTCCATGCATTTTTTTAAGATGTATTTAGAACAAAATGGTTATGCTAAGTTCATAAGATCTCGGTGAGTTTCTTTTTCCCTATGTGAATTGAAAGTAACCTCTGCAATTGTTTAATGGATTTAAATCCTTTGCTAATTTCATAAGATCTCTGCAAATTTATTCTCCCTCTTGCCCAACAATCTTCTACATGTTTTATACTACGTTTATGAAGAGCCTCAACTCTGAGCCTCCCTTCTTACTCATCGAATTTCTACCTTTTACTCTGCGTTTTTTAGGAAGATTTGGATTTCTAAGCCTCACTCTTTCCCAAATATTTTCTACATGTTATAAAAAATTGATTTCAACACTGCATTTTATGTTTGTTTTTTTAAGTAAAAAGGCGAATCCTGTTATATTAAATCTTCAAAAAGAAAATACACCATGAAAACCGAGACAACTGGCCTGTCCAAAATAGCATGCAAGTTCAAACAACTCATTTCTCCACCCTGCCCAGAGGAAACTAGGGTGCATGTACATTATTATCATCGGTTTAGTAAGGCCTATGCTAACACTAACAAGGATACTAACTAAGAGAGCTACAGATCTGATAAACATAAAAGGAAAGAGAGTTGGAGAGAGTGTTGAACAGAAGAACCTATTCACCAGAGTCCACGCAGTCGTCCATCTCCTTGCCGCTACTAACAAGAATGGCATAGAGATGAGCACAGGTGGGGCATTGTCGTCGTGGTGTGGCACTAGATTAAGCTGTGTACAGCATGTCCAAGCATTGGCTAACGCAGACAGCCCTGAAGATTTGGTCGTCCACCATACTGCGGACCTCGAAGATCAGGTTCAAGTGCTCTAGGTGAAGGAGTGGTGGCGAGGGAGGTGACTTTTGTTTAACATCCATCTCCTGGTGACCATGCTGCTTCCTTTGTGGCTACGAGTCGGTGTTTCTTTCTGGCAGCTCCTCCTCTACCAGGCAAGTGGCGAATTCCTCAGTGGGAGCATCGCTGGGACCGTGTTCCTCTCGCGAGATGGGCGGTGGTGTTGTTGCTTCAATGCATGTCGGGGGGTTCCAATTATTTGGAACCGTAAACATTCTACTTTCAGAGAAGTCCGGGGGGAGTTCCATGGTCAGAATTTCCTCGACGTAAGTTCTGGGGGGAAATTTTATTGCTGTGGTCTCCCTGCATCTTTTCCTCTTAGCCAGAACCAGAGCCCATTCAAACCGCTTATGTCTTTTCCTCCTGGAGTCAACCGCGTACCATCCTGCTCCTCTGTGGGGTCTTCCTCTAGCTCGCGGCATAATGAGAATGAGGACCAATGCCAGGATGTCTCCTATGCTCCTATTCCTGCTTGGCTCTATGAGCTGCGAATACATCCTATGGGTTCTGAAAAGGCGGATAAAAGCACAAATGGTGGTTGCAGCCATTAAAGCCGAGAGCTTAATGCTCTGGCTTGTTGGCTAGTTCTCACGTGTGAGAGGCCTCGTCAATAGATGGAGGCTGGCTGAGTTGAGAGCCCTCATAACTGACGATGGTGTGAGGGTAGTTGGCCACCATTAATGGCCCCTCCATGCGCGTCTCCACGTGCCCCTTCTTTTCCGTGTGGCACCCCATCTGGGGAACACTGTGTTTTATGTTATACATGTTATACACTGTGATTTTAAATTGTCTCTACGTTTTCCTTATTGTATCTGAATCATTTTGAGTGGATAATTTGATCAACATTTTTTTTATTATATTCCCTGCATTTGCATGAGAGCCCAAGTTGTGAGTCGAGCTCCATTGCTCAACATTTTTATTCTTATATTCCCTATGTTTTGATGAGAGCCCAAGCTCTGAATCGACCTCCTTTCTTAGCAATTTCATGACTTCCTTTTACTCTGCGTTGGGGACGAGCCTGAGCTATGTGCCCTTTCCTTGCTCATTGATTTCATGACTTCCTTTTACTCTGTGTTGGGTATGATCCTGAGCTCAGTGCCTTTCCCTTTCTTATCGAATTCAACTTATTTTTACTCTGTGTTTTGGAGACGAGTCTGAGCTCTACACCTTCCTCTTGCTAGAGATTTCATACATCAGTTTCCTCTCTTCTTTTTTCCCCTAGGATTTCACCCAGAAATTCATGATCCTCTTGGC
>ML838536.1:6002-19217 GCA_009831015.1 Picea engelmannii
AAGGTGCACTCTCCTGGGGTGGACAGGCATGTGGAGAATGAGGGTCTGTGGGCAGTGAGTGAGGGAGATTCCTGGGAGAGCTTTCTTCCATGGTGGTTGTGTGTGACTGAATTCCCTGTAACCTCAACCTGAGTCTGGATTCCTTGCCCTAGGGTGGAGCTCAGTCCCAGCTCAGGGGTGACCCACTGTTGAGTTGAGGAGCAGTGCGGTCTACGGCTGGGAGGTTCGTGGGAGGCCTGCATTTGGTTGGTGGATTTCTCCACTGTCACAAGATAAGTGTTTAATTATATTTTTACTACATTTTATTATGACTGTACTGGATATGTTATCATGTTTTCCACTATGTAAATGAATTACTGTTGAATGCTATGGCTTGTTTAATTGTAGCAGTAACTTATATATTTTACTCTGAGATTTAAGTGTGTTTAATTGTTTAAATGCATGTGCTTATAATGACTGTACGAATTATGTAAAAAATCCATGTATAGAATGGTAACTGAGAGGTTTAAAAACATCAGTAGTGGAAAGGGTACACTACAAATTGGTATCAGAGACAACGTTTCAACACTGATCCTAGATGGGCTAGTGGAGCGGTCTTTGGACCTAGAATGCAAGGGGAAATTGAGTCGAGAGGACCAATTTTAGACCTTGGTTTGTTCCGGAGTGTCAAGTAGTTGCTTGACCATGCTTACGAGCTCAGGAAGTATAGCGGCGAGTGAAACCGCAGCGGGTGTGGTCTATGGCCACAGGGAGATAGGTCTCTACACCAATGGTGTTAGAACCTTAGGATCTATTTGGGAGGGAAGGCGAGCCCTCGTGACTGTCAAATCTGGAAAAATGTATGTCGGAATTAAAATTCCTTTTGAAATACACAGGAATGTGGAAATCGCGATACGCGAAATTCCGAATTGGTTAGGAACCATCTGAGACGTTAGATCTCAGCTGGAAAACTCATTAGCCGTAGGATCTGTTGGGAGATGTCCAAAGATTAAACCTCAGAGACTAGGGGTGAATGCTCCGAAATAGATCTAGACCGTCCGAAAGACGGAGAACACGTGTCGTGAGATTTCCCATTTCGGGAAATCGAGAATCACAATATCAGGAGTACTGGTAACAAGGGATCGGGAGTTTCCATGGTGGAAACCCCAAAATGCCGAAAGGATCTGTGTCATTGATCTAAGGACGGGATCTGACCGTTGGATTCCATGCTTGGATTGGACGAGGACGCAGGAATGCGTACCATGTGCCAATGAGTCGAGGAGACAGGCGAGAGTGGTGGGACCCGATGACGTCATTAAAAGCGATGTGGACCATCCTGAACGTACCACGTGCCATGAGGGTGAAGGACAGCAGTTGTGCTGTGGGCCCAGAGAATAAAGTAACTCACGATTTCGGGAGCTCGCGAGATAAAGGCATAAGAGCTTGACATGGAAACTCGTGAAGTTGCGAAGTAGCGAGAACGAGAGGAGAAAGGTCAACATCTCTCCTCGGGGTTTCGTGAAAGGGAGGTGTCAGGGTTGGATGCCACAACTCACGAAGGTGTGAATAGCGAAGGGTGCTAGCATGTAGCCCTAGACTATGGTCATTCGCAGCAGACCCTAGCGAGGAGAGAGCCATACCCTTGTCGCATCTTGGGTATCGGCGTTTAGAGGAATAAGTCGAAAGTTTTCGACTCATGAAATCGCGATGTCGCGAGTTGCGAAAATGGTGACTTGGGTTTCATATATTTAACCGTCGGATCTTCGTGGACCGAGATTCCAAAGTTTCGAAACCCCAGAAATTGCAGAGCTAGACAGAGCTTAGAAAACTTTGTGAAGTTGAAATGTCTTTCGTTCTTGTTCATATTAGTTATAAATGTCGTGGATTGTTCCTGAAGTTTAATGGCCTGCCAAATTTCAAATTTAATTGCACAGTGCGTGTGAAGAATTCAACGAAGGCTATAACTCCAGTTAATCAACACCGAGTATGGAGTGGGGAAGAGTGTAGATTACCCTTGAAATGGAAGATGAACGGGAAGGAAAGGATGTTGACTTAGGAGTCAAAGGATCGAACTCCAATGGGCACAAAAAAGAGATGGATAAGGAAGGACATATGATGCAACTCATCAAAAGATTGCAGAAAGATGCCCAGGCTCGCCTAGCTGATAGCCGAAAGCTCATGAAAGTCTAGGATTGGTAGGGTGAATTCAATTTAAAATTGTTGAAGAGCCTGGAAAGAATAGAAAAGAAATTGGAAAAGGGGAGTGACACAAGCAGATCAAGAAGTGTCAGAACCCTTGACGGGAGAAGGAGATCGAGGAGTGGTGACAGACATTACTGTCTCTCCCCGAAGCATTCTGACAAGGAGACACACAGTAGTTCAAGCCTATCCCCTTCCAGAAGACACTGAAAATCTGGAAAGGATGAATTGAAAGGGGAAATGAACAAGATTAAGCCTCCAACATTCGATGGAGAACATAAGAGGGAAGAAGATTCCAAGACCTAGTTGCTTGGCATGAAGAAATACTTCCAACTGTAGAATTATTCTGCCCATGTAGAAGGAAGAATTGCAATGTACCAACTGAAAGGAAAAGCATCCATGTGGTGGGATCAGTTTGTGTAGGTGTAGCACATCCAAGAGAAAGAGGTCACTTGGAAGGAATTTAAGAGGTATTTCAAGAAGAAATACCTAACTAAAAGATACTATGACAGAAAGATGAAGGAGTTCTTTGAACTCAAGTTGGGCAGTATGACCATTGATGAGTATGAACGAAGTTTTCTGGAACTACTGAAGTATGTTCCATTCATCAAAGATGAGGCTGTCAAGATTCAGAGGTATCTGAGTGGACTGCCACCTTCCATTGGTGACAAGATTCAATATGATGATCCTAGGACCATGGAAGAAACCATAAGAAGGGCGAGATGCCTATACAAATAGCAAAGAGAAAAGCCTACCTTTTGGAAGGCTTGGGATGACCAGAAGAGGTTTAAGAAAGAACAGAGGAAGAAGGGAAACATGCCTCCCTTATTCAAGAATGGCCCTGGGGAACAATCATCCTTTAGAGACCCGAGGAAAGTTGAAGGGAGTGAGCATATGCCAAGGCCTCCACCTATGGAGTGTTGGGGTTGTAAAGGGAATCATAGGTATAGAGACTACCCCCATAGGAAAGACAAAGAAAGAACTGTCCATACTGTTCAGCAAGCTGAAACAGTGGAGGATATGGGCAACAGAATGCCGAGGATCTACGCAGCCCTGGACAACAAACAAGAAGAATTTCATTCACACATGATTGAAGTGGAAGGTATGATCAACAACCAACCCCTTGTTATTTTAATTGATTCAGGGGCTAGCCATAGTTATGTAGATCCTAGAGTGGTGGAAAGTTTTCATCTAATGAGAAGCAAACATGAGAAGTCTTGGTTAGTACAGTTAGCCACTGGGACCAAGAGGAAGGTCACTGAATTGGTTAAGTCCTGCTTAGTGGACATGAAAGAAATGAGCACTAAGGCTGAATTGAACATTCTGCCTTTAGGTTCGTATGATTGCTTAATTGGGATGGACTAGTTGGACTAGCACCATGCCCTTCTGGATTGCCGAAACAAGAGATTTACATGTTTGGACGAAGAAGGAAACCAGGTAACAGTCGAATGAATTCCCAGAGCCGTGGCTATTAGAGAAATCTCATCCATGCAGCTGAAGAAATGTTACCGGAAAGGCTGTCCATTATTTGCAGCCCAGGTGAAAGAAGTATTCCAAAATGCGGTCTCGAATTTGGAGGACCACAGGGTGCTCAAAGAATTTGAGGATGTGTTTCAAGAGGTTCCTGGACTACCTCCGAAGAGGGACATCGATTTTTCTATAAATCTGATGCCTGGAGCAGCTCCAATTTCAAAGGCTCCTTATAGAATGACCACACCAGAGCTGAAAGAGTTGCAACTACAGCTCAAAGAGATACTAAAGAAAGGGTACATTCATCCCAGCGTGTCACCGTGGGGAGCCCCGGTCCTATTTGTGAAGAAGAAAGATGGAACGCTGAGGCTATGCATTGACTTTCGACAGTTGAATAAAGTCACTGTCAAGAACAAATATCCTCTGCCAAGGATTGATGATCTTTTTGATCAGTTGAAGGATGCGAACATATTTTCAAAAATAGATATTTGATCTGGATATCACCAAGTGAGAATAAGGGATGAGGACATCAGCAAGACTGCCTTCGGAACAAGGTACAGTCACTATGAGTTTACAGTGGTGCCGTTTGGACTGTCCAACGTGCCTGTTGTCTTTATGTGCCTAATGAATGGAGTCTTCAGAAATTATTTGGACAAGTTCATGATAGTCTTCTTGGACGATATCTTGGTGTACTCCAAGACAGAGGAAGAACACAAACAACATCTTAGAATGGTGCTGCAGGTGTTGAGAGAACACCAACTCTACGCAAAATTGAGCAAGTGCTCATTTTACCAAAAGTAGATCCATTATCTGGGACACATTATTTCTGAAGAGGGGATCGTTGTGGATCCTGAGAAGATACAGGCCATTCAAGAGTGGCCAGTGCCAAGAAATGTGATAGAAGTTAGATTCTTTATGGGTCTGATAGGTTATTATAGGAGGTTCATAGCCGGATTTTCAAGGATAGCTCATGCTATCACTTCCTTGCAAAGGAAGGAGAAGAAGTTCTAGTGGACTGAAGAATGTGAGAGTAGCTTCCAACAATTGAAGCAGTTGCTCACAAGTGCTTCAATTATCAATATTGCAGATCCAAATAAGGATTACATAGTGTGCACGGATGCATGTAAGGAAGGGCTGGGAGGAGTTCTTAGCCAAGAGGGATTTGTAATTTGTTATGAATCCCGAAAGCTGAAAGAGCATGAAAAGAATTATGCCACTCATGATTTAGAGCTGGCAGTAGTTGTCCACGCATTGAGGAAATGGAGACATTACCTCATGGGCAAGAAATTTGAATTAAGAACATACCACAATGGTCTGAAGTATTTATTTGATCAACCGACCTTAAATTCCAGGCAAATTAGATGGCTGGAATTTCTATGCGAATATGACTTTGATATCAGGCATATCAAAGGGAAATACAATAAAGTGGCTGATGCACTCAGTAGAAAAATGTATGAATTACATGCTACAGCCATTAGCATGTATATAACTGAGTTGAAAGACAGAATTGTGGAGGCTGTAAGTGTTGATTTGCCGTACAAAAGACTTGTACCAAAGCTACAATAGCGTGAGAGACCACAGACCGAGGAAGGTTATACCTTAGGAACTGAGGGTCTACTTATGTATAAAAACCGAGTGTATGTACCCAATGACCAAGAGTTGAAGCTGGCAATTCTAAAGGAGATGCATAACATGGTTTATGCTAGACATCCTGGATATCAGAAGACTGTGGCAGCAGTCAAAAGCCATTATTTTTGGCTAGGTATGAAGAAGGAAATTGCTGAATACATTGCCAGATGTATGGAATGCCAGAAGGTCAAGGCTAAGCACAGACACCCAGCAGGGTTGTTGCAGCCTTTACCTATTCCTGAGTGGAAATGGGATGTGGTAACAATGGAATTTATCACAGGATTGCCCAGAACAAGCAAGCAACATGATTCAATCATGGTGGTGGTGGACAAGCTTACTAAAGATGCCCATTTTATTCCACTGAAAACCACCCACAGAGCAACAGATGTTGCTAATATCTTTTTAAAAGAAGTTGCAAGCTTGCATGGAATTCCTAAGACAATTGTGTCTGATAGAGACCCGAAATTCACTTCAAATTTTTGGAGAGGACTGTTCAAGGGATTCAGAACGAATCTGAACTTCAGTACAACATATCATCCCGAGTCTGATGGATAGATAGAGAGAGTAAACAGAGTAATAGAATACATGCTGAGAATGTATGTGATGGATAAACCATCAAGGTGGGAAGACTACCTCCATTTGGTAGAATTCGCCTACAATAATGGGCATCATGCATCTCTGAAGATGAGCCCATTCAAAGCACTTTATGGAAGAAAGTGCGACACTCCAGTGAGCTGGGATAATCCAGTTGACAGGGTAGTATTTGGACTTGAACTACTCAAAGAAACGGAAGAGCAAATGATAAAAATCAAACAGAATCTGAAAGCTGCCCAGGACAGGCATAAAAGTTACGCTGATAGTAACAGAACCCATAGAGAATTCAAAGTGGGTGACCATGTTTTCCTGAAAGTGAAAACTAACAGGAGTTCCCTGAAGCTGGGAAGTTGCGCCAAGTTGACAACAAGATTTTGTGGGCCATTTGAGATCCTGGAAAGGATTGGGCCAGTTGCATACATGCTTGCATTACCTGCATCTATGACTGTACATAATGTGTTTCATGTTTCACTGCTTAAGAAATATGTACCTAATACTAATCATGTTATCGATTGGACTGTGATCCAGGTGGAACCAGAAGGTGTCCTGCAAGTGCATCCTATACGCATATTGGATAGGAAAAGCAAATAGCTCTGAAATCGAGCTATAGATCTTGTAAAGGTCCAGTGGACCTAGTACGGTCTTGAGGACGCAACATGGGAGCATGCAAAAGTTATGCGGGCAGAGTACCCACATATTTTTGAAAATTTTGAAGAACTTACAGATGCGATGTAAAGCTGCACTAAGGATAGTGCAAAAATAAGGGGAGGGGGATTGTAGTGTCCCCAAGGCCGAGCCCCGTTGCAAATCAGGATATATGAAATGAATTGTAAACATGTTCTATAGGCTGGTGAGCTAAGTTTTGTATAAGCTGGTAGGGTTATGTGTTTGTTAGGCCAAGGCGCCTAAGTGTAGAAGGCCGAGAGCTTGCTGATGTACTTGTATATATGCATAATGATTAATAAAATATAAACACCGCCAGGTGCAGAACGACCACGATGAATGAGTGAAGGGGGACTGAGCGTCCATAGAGTGGGCAAGAAACTAGGGGCTGGAAGGTGGGAAAGGGGCTAAGTGTTGAGCCTAGGGGGCTTAAGCCTAGGAAATAATATTTTAATATTATTTCAAAAAGAGACATGTGCATTTCTGTTTATCCTAAGTTTTGGAAAGGGAAAGCATGCAAAAGGGATGCAGGCTGATGGAACGCATGCAGTTCCAAGGGTGAAAAGTGTCAGCCCTGGTGCATGTAGATTAAACGACCAAGATGAGCTGTGAGGGGGATTCCTCCTCCATTCCACCCGACTGCCTGAGTGTGTACAGGCTCTGAGCAGTACGATTAACTCGACCTCTGCAAAGAATACCTCATGCATCCCTAAGAGCTGGAAAGCCTGTGATTGTTTTGAATAATCTGTACCTCTCTGTCCCGAAGCCGTGACCGTGAGACCCATTTTCCATCGCCGAACTAGTTCGAGGAAGCTTGTATCTGGCTCTGAGGAAACTGGTGTATTCCTCTGTTCTGGAACGGGAAATTAAATAGTCTGTGTTGATTTCGGGAATAGCCTGTGTGTGTGTTGAATTCTGAAAGGCTGAAATATCCTTTGTCTGAGCACTGAGCCTATGTGTGAAGCCAATCTATGAGACCATCCGCCATTGTTAAACCTGCTGGATAGCTCATGTCTGTTTTTCCTGTGGGTTGTTTTGACCATGCATTACTAGACTGCGTGAGGCTTGTTGGCCTGTGAGTGACTCCTCTAGGTGAGAGAGTGCACAGAGGGAGGAGAGAACTCCTGGAAGGAACCCTGTAGCTGCCATAGATATCGGAGACTTTCGGTTCGGTCTGTTCCTATAACCCAAGGTAAGGGAGACTGGCAGCTGAAGGACTATCCAGGTGACAGAGAAGGTGCACTCTCCTGCGGTGGAACAGGCATGTGGGGAATGAGGGTTTGTGGGCAGTAAGTGAGGGAGATTCCTGGGAGAGATTTCTTCCATGGTGGTTGTGTGTGAATGAATTCCTTGTAACCTCAGCCTGAGTCTGGATTCCTTGCCCTGGGGTGGAACTCAGTCCCAGCTCAGGGGTGACCCACTGTTGAGTTGAGGAGCAGTGCGGTCTATGGCTAGGAGGTTTGTGGGAGGCCTGCATTTGGTTGGTGGATTTCTCCACTGTCACAAGATAAGTGTTTAATTATATTTTTACTACATTTTATCATGACTGTACTGGATATGTTATCATGTTTTCCACTGTGTAAATGAATTACTATTGAATTCTATGGCTTGTTTAATTGTAGCAGTAACTTATATATTTTACTCTGAGATTTAAGTGTGTTTAATTGTTTAAATGCATGTTCTTATAATGATTGTACGAATTATGTAAAAAATCCATGTATAGAATGGTAACTGAGAGGTTTAAAAACCTTGGTAGTGGAAAGGGTACACTATAGTGGGTTTCTTCTTCTTGGTTCTGAGGCTTGTGCACCACTACTGGTGTATCCTGTTCCATGGCCTCTGTTTGTGGTTGTGGAATATCCTCTAGTATTGGTATGGATTCTATTGGGAATTCCTCTAGCAACAGGATTTCATCAATATCAGTGATCTCCGGTGGGTGCTGCTCATTTTATTCTAGTGGTCCTCGTGACCTAGTCTGAGCCCTAGTTGATTTGGCTATTTGGCCTAGTTCTGCGAGCTTTGGTGGTGCCATAATGGTGTCTGTCGAACTTTTGTTGAGTTCGAATGGCATCGGTGACCTTTGTGGTTTCACTCTGTTCGTTCTAGCTGTTGTTTCTTTTTTTCTGTTCTCCTTTCACGAATAGACTAACTTCTTTTTTTCTCGTGTGTTGTATGGGCTCATCATGAATCTTGTCGAGGACGCTTCCTCCATCATGCAATTAGTTCACCCTTAACTGTGATTTCAATGCATCCGTGATGGTTTCGTACTTTCCATTACACCTACTTTTTCGTCTCCAGTTGGCGCGTTTAGTGCGACATCCCATCTGTCCTTGCCTTGCTTTAAATTTGCCTCATGTTGTCCTGTAAGCATGATTTTGTCGACTTTCCTTTTCCCTCTTGTTTCCTTTTTCAGTATGGCCATTATCTTTTCCCTCGCTGGCTTCTTGTTTTGTATGCGGCTTGTCCATCATGCTGCGCACTTTTTTTTTTTTTTAACTGCACGGTGGGTGGTTGACTGTCCTTATACAGCTTCACCTGACTCCCATTGATCATTCCTCTGAGGTATTCGCCTGCTATATCTCTTAACTATACATTTCCTCTGTCCTTGACATCTTTTACCTCGTATGGTCCTAGCCAATGCATCCTCAACTTTCCTGGGTGCTGCAGCGATTTACTGTCGTAGAGAAATACTAGATCTCCTTCTTTGAACATCTTCCTCTTGATGTGGCAGTCGTGCCAAGCTTTGTCTCTTGCTTTCTATACTTGTTGATGGAATCCTGCCAAGATTTGGTCTTCCTCCATTGACAGTAACTGATTCAGTCTTTCCTAGACTATGCCTCATTCTGTCATTTGTGTGATAGCTGCTACACATAGGCTGGGTATTAGAAATTCTAAAGGCACTACTGCTTCTTGACCATAGACTATTTTTAATGGTGTGTGGCCTGTCAATTTTTTGCATGTGGTTCTATACACCCACAATACTGCTGGTACCTTGAGGTCCCAATCATCCCTATTGACATTACATATCTTTGTCAAGGCATTCTCTAGAATCTTGTTGAAGGCTTCTACCGTGCCATTTTCCTGTGGATGATATGGTGTGATTTTTTGGTGATGAACTTAAAACTCTTCGAGCATCACTCAGATGGTGTTGTTTATGAAGTGCATTCCTTGGTCACTCATCAAAATTCTTGGGCACCCGAATCTAGTAATTACCTGTTCAAACAAAAAATATGCAGCTGTCTCTGCGCTGCAATATTTTACTGGTGCGGCTTCCACCCATCTTGTTAAGTATTTCTTCATAGTGATAATGTATCTCACCCCTGTTCTCTTGGCTAGTGGATTAATTGGTCCCACAAAGTCTATTCCCCATTTGTCAAATTCCTGAAGTGTCACTTGCGGTCGTAGTGGCATCTAGTCCCTTATGTTGTGTTTGCCTACCCTTTGACAAACATCACATTGTTGACAATTCTCTTTTGAGTCGATGTGGATCGTTGGTCACCATAATTCTGCATGTAGTACCTTCTGCATGGTAGATTATCCTGCATAATTCCCTCCTGCTATTCCCTCGTGGGCTTCTGCTAAAATTCTTGGTCATTCGTGGTCTAGTACGTATCTTCTTAAGATGCTATCTATGCCCATATTGTATATATGTCCTGCGATCAGTTGATATTCAGCTTCACAGTCTACCAGGTTCTTCTTCTGCGTAGTGGTATATTCTTGCGGCGCAGTACCCGTGCTCAAGCATTGGATGATCTCTATAAAGTAATCGTCAACAATATGTACTGAGAATAGTTGTGCATATGGAAACTTGTCTTCTAAATTCATTGGTTCCTCTCCATTTGTAACCCTTGATAGGTGGTCAGGACCTGCATTCAGTTTTCTTGGTTTAACTATTACCTCAAAGTAAAATTCTTAAAAGAGCAATAACCATCGACAGATTCCCCACCCCCCCAAAAAAAATGGCTTGTTGACTAGGTATTTCAGGGCTGTGTGATCCGTAAACATCTTAAAGTGTTTTCCCAGTAGGTATTGTCTGAACTTATGTAGTGCATAAACCATATCTAAGCCTTCTCTTTTTGTCGTGTTATAATTCTGTTCTACATCTGATAGTTTTCTTCTTTCGAACGCTATCGGGTGATCCAAGTCTCCTACTCTTGGTTGCACTAAAATAGATCCAAGTGCTATCATCGATGCATCTACATGTACATGGAATGTCTTTTCCCAATCTGGAAATACCAATATTGGTGCGGTGACCATCTTTTCCTTCGAGGTATCTAGACCATGTTGGCACTTGTCATTCCATTGATACTTTGTATCTTTCCTTAACAAATTTTCCATTGGCACTGTAATATGAATGTAGCCTTTGATGAATTTCCTGTAATATCCTATATGTCCTAACGTTGCTCTTAGTTGGCGGACTATTTTTGGTGCTGGTAGGTTAACAATGATTGCGATTTTGGCTAGATCCACTAGTAGACCCTATTTTCATACTATGTGTCCCAATAGTATCCCGAATGGTGTTCCAAATATGCATTTCTTTATATTCAGTGATATCTGGCACTATCTGCATCATTCTAACATCAGTCGTAAAACTTCCACATGGTTTTTCAACAAGCTATAAACTGTCCAATCATCTAGGTATACTTCGAGGAATTGGTGGATGAATTCCTTAAATGATGCGATGACCACTCTAGAAAATATCGTAGGTGCATTCTTCAGTCTGAATGGCATGACTATATACTAATAAGATCCTCATTCTATCACAAATGTGGTCTTGTGTCTATCCACTTGTGCTATCTTAATCTGATGATATCCTGAGAATCCATCAGTGAATGAGTAGGCTTCGTGACCTCCTACGTTATTGAGTACTTCATCCGTGAACGGTGTGGGGAATGGGTCATGTAGGAATGCATCGTTCAACTTCCTCAATTCGACACATATCCTGATCCCTCTTCCTTGTTTCTTGTCATGTGCTACCAATGGGCTTATCCATTCTAATTCTTCAATTGGTTCGATGATGTTGGCCTCTGGCATCCTGTCGATCTCATCTTTAACTTTCTGTTTATATATGGGGTTCAGTCTGTAGGGTTGTTGTTTAATGGGTCTCTAATAAGATCTGAGTGGTATCTTCATTTCTGTAAAGGTTGTGGGAAACAGGTCACTATATTCACGCAAAAATTCTGTGATGCTTTCTAGTGTCTGTTCATCCCAATAATATCCAATGATGACTATTTTGGGCTGTTCGGTGGTCCTGATGTTAAACTTCTTTATCTTGATTGGTGTAGAGATGATCTCTGACTCTAAGGGTGGTCCTTCCACATTTCTCTCACCTTCGACTTCTTTGATCTGAATATCCCATGGATCATCTTCATCCTGTGCTTCCTCCTGTACGTGGTAGCATGACAGTAGGTCCTTGATTGTCTTCTTATTCTTCTATTGTACCTCTATGATAGCTTCCATTTTTTATTCTTCAATGAATGTGACATCTATGATCTATTTCAGGGCTGTGTCTATGTTGGGGTTCTCATGCTCGAATGAGAAAGTGACTGTAAAGTTCTATTGGAGTGTCACCCATGTCTTGGTTCCTTTGTGCATTTCCTAGTCCGTATACCAATTTGTTGGTATTCCTTCTAAAGTATGATTGAAGTGGTGAGACCATTCCTCTAGTGGCGTCATTTTCCATAGGATCTTACATGCCTTCAAGTGTTCTACTGGTGTTCCTAGTCCATCATATTTATTTCAATTGTTCCATATCTGTTATGTGTCGAACCTTATGCACAGTAATCGTTTGCATTGGTACCAGTCTGTGATAGTCTCCTTGTGTGCAACCCACCATCTTGCGAGTGTATCCTTTAGTTCTAAATCCAATGCTAGCAATATTTGGTTTTCTAATACTTCGTTTTCATATTGTGTCAAGAATTTTTTTTCCAAATCATTTAGCCAGTGAAAACTGGGTGGTTCTCTGATTTCTATGCCAATCCACCTTACTGTGCGGTCTATTCTGGCACACCTCTTCGTGGATACTTCATGTAGTCTTTGCTGCCAGTTTTCTATCCCGGTGTCTGAGTCTGTTGTGCATGAAGTAATGCTCCACCAACTGAGTACCCCATCTACAGTTGGGTTTATATAGTCCACATCGCACACAGTTTTTCTGTACAACTGGACGATCTCTTCTAAGTCTAGACAAGTAGGATATATGAACCTCTCGCCTTCTGATGGGTCAAGTGGGGCTATGACCCTGTAGTCGCCCAACTCAAATGCCATTTTTCTGGTTTTTAAATTGATTATGGCCTGGTTGTCGAATGCCCAATCTAGACCAAGTAGGGTTGGGTAAGGTGTTGTGCCATCTACTATTTCGATGACTTCAAAGTTTGCCTTAGTGGGCACACCATCTAGATCTACAATTACTCCTTTTATTCTATCTATTGGTAGGACTCTATGTTGATTTTCTAGCTTTAATTGAACAATTGAGTATCCCAATGTAGGTTCTCCCATGCATTTCCATGTAGTTTTTGGTAGTATATTCAGTTCAGATCCTAGATCTAGCATAATATCTCCCATATTGAAATCCCTAATGTTAGCATTTAGTCTAAATTCCCTACTTGTTCTTATTCTTGTGTGTAGGTGGTTGATAGTTTTCAGTTCTGGCTTCTGTTCTGTTTCGTTGCTACATTTATCTAG
>ML838536.1:29732-39836 GCA_009831015.1 Picea engelmannii
TTGCCGAAGCCACTCAATGTCGTATGGTTGTGGGTGTGGTGTTGTCAACAATCCCAATTGTTTGATGACCTCTGCTGAGATGAGGTTTTTTTGGCTTCCGCTATCAACAATAAAATGCAGCGGGGTCCCTTTCACCCACATCTGTGAATGAAAATGATGCTCCCCCTCTTCAGGATCTGTTGGCTCTTTGGATGAATTGTTGGGGTCGTGACCATAGCAGTGGGGTTTGCGTCAATGATCTGTTCTTTACCAGTATTTCCAGAATCATATTCTGAATCAGGGTTCGTCTCCTTGTCTTTGATCTTGAACACCAATTATTTTTTTGAGAGAGATTCATTGGTGTTGTGCAAGGGGATTTTTTGGAAATCACACCATTTTCTGGTGTCCTTCTTTTCCTTCTCATGATGCTTCTTTTCCTGTGTCTTGGACTGGTTTTCGGGAGACTTTTTGTTAGGGCCGTCTTTGTCATACTTTGATTGTTGCGGATTTTTAGACCCGAATTCTCGTTTGTTCTGGTGCTTAAATTTCTGCTCAATTTTAACAACATATCGATAAGAAGCACTGAGTGATGAGATGTCTAGAAAATCCATTTTAGTCTGGATGTATCTATGTAGAGCCCCACGGTATTTCAAAACCAAATGTCGTTCAGAGTCTTTGATACCCAGCTTGGTGCATAAGGTATGGAAGGTATTGGTGAAATCTGGAACTACTTGGCTCCTCTCTTGCCACAGTGTGGTCCATCTCATGTACTGGTCCTCATAGTTGCCAATAGGGCAATACTGTTCTTTTACCGCATCCACAAAAAAATCCCAAGTGGGATCAACCCAATAAATTCTAGACTCCTCTGTGGAACTTTTCTCCCAGTAAGTATCCCACCAATGTTTGACACGAGGGAGAGCTTTAAGGAGTGCGAAGGTGATCTTTTCTTCGTTGGAAAAATTGTGAACAGAGAAATAACCTTCTAGCAGAGTTTACCATTTTTCTAGGGCTTTTGCATCTATCTGTTCTTCAAATACAAGAATATCAAAATTAACTTGTACCTTGAAAGATGAGGTGCCTCCAAAGTTACCACTTGATGAAGATGTGACTGATGCTATTGGCAGGCATTGAAGGATGTGGGAAAAATTCTTCATCATTTCGTCCCTCTATCGCGTGAGAGCTTGCTGAAGCAACAGATTGATAGGATCGTCTGCTCCATCGCTTTTCTTTTCTTATACCATTGAGGGTTTCTTGGGTGTGAGAGAGTGATTGTGTTCAAGAGAGACAAGCTCAAGACCCAACTTTCTATTCTCGGACCTCGTTGGGGACATGCACTGAAAAAACGATTAAGAGCAGCCTGCTCTGATACCACTGATTCGGATTATTTTCGGCACGAAATGAGAGTGAGATATAGTAAATAAATGCATAGATATAATGCAGATATTCAATAATATAACATAAATGTATCATATATGCAACCATAAACACAGATATACAGTAATACATGATTTCTATTAATCAAAGAAATGTACAGAGACTGTAAAAATACAGAGTGAAAGATTCGCTAGAATGGTGGCAGCTTATCTCTGAGAAGAGATGTGATGGCTACTTGCATTCACAAGAAGATGATTACAATGAGGTTCTAAAGGCCTTTTTACAATAATAAGGAATTCCAAAAATCCTTACCCTAGGCGATGAAGCACCAAAAGTCATGTGGGCCCCGTCTGGGTAACTGAGTACATCAACTTCCCGGGGTCGTAACTTTTGCATAAGATCTCCGTTTTAGGCGTGTGATAGCTTGGTTGAAAGGTATCATCGAGGAGATTCATTTTGGAGGATAAATATACCTTCCACTATCACTGAGAACCTAAATCTCATAAAACCTGGATTTGGACCCTCAAAATGGCCCCGGAAGTTAAAACCTGCTAAAAATAGTAAATTGCTAAAATTGCCAAAAATCTATTTTGAGCCATTTGGAAAAGGTAGGTGGCCACCGATATCCACCTGGATCAATCCTCCCTCCTTAGGAAGCAATGTTCTCCATTTTTTTTAGTTCTCGGGGGAGAGGGAAAAGCGTTTGTTGAATCTGCATCTTGGTGAGCTGCTTGTCTTGCTGGAGATGTCACGTTGCTCAGTTTGTGGAAATCTGTCATGAACGTGCTGAGGTTGAGGCTATTCAACAAGTTGAGATACATGAGAGGATGATGTGTAGAAAGAATCTTCACACTTTGTTGCAGCCTTGTCGACCTGCTTCTGTTGGATAGAAGGTGCTTTGGGCAAGCCTGTAGTGGTTGCAATGTCCTTTTGTTCTCCTTTTGAACAGATTGTGAAGAAGCTGAATTTTGCAGTATGAGATACTACCTTGCGACACTTTTTAGGTGGAACAATAGTCGGAACTACCTCTGGTATTCTATAGAGATGACCCTGCAAAGTAACAATGACACTATGGGGTCAACACTCATAAACAACACAGTGTCTCCACATATATGGTTGGCCCAAAAGAACATCACAGACATCCAGTGCGACAACATCACATAATACCTCATCCTTGAAGGGCTGGATGTTGTATGACAATCGACACTGTTGGCTGATATAGAGATATCGTCCTTGCCGAAGCCACTCGATGTCATATGGCTGTGGGTGTGGTGTTGTCGACAATCCCAATTGTTTGACGACCTCTGCTGAGATGAGGTTTTTCTAGCTTCCGCTATCAACAATAAAATGCAGCGGGGTCCTTTTCACCCACATCTGTGAATGAAAAAGGCGCTCCCCCTCTTCAGGATAAGTTGGCTCTTCTGGCTGAATTGTTGGGGTTGTGAAAATAGCAGTGGGGTCTGCGTCAATGATCTGTCCTTTACCAGTATTTTCATAATCATATTCTGAATCAGGGTTTGACTCCTTGTCTTTGATCTCGATCACCAATGACTATTTTCAGTGACATTCATCGGTGTTGTGCTAGGGGATTTTGTGGAAATCACACCATTTTCCGGTGTCCTCCTTTGTCTTCCCATGACCCTTCTTTTCCTATGTCTTGGACTAGTTTTCAGGAGACTTTTTGTTAGGGCCATCTTTGTCATACTTTGGTTGCTGCGGATTTTCAAACCCGAATTCTAGTTTGTTCTGGTGCTTAAATTTCTTCTCAATTTAAATAGCATATCGATAAGCAACACCGAGTGATGAGATGTACAGAAAATCCATTTCAGTCTAGATGTATCTGTGTAGAGCCCCACGGTATTTCAGAACCAAATGTCTCTTGGAGTCTTTGATACCTAATTTGGTGCGCAAGGTATGGAAGGTATTGGTGAACTCCAGAACTGCTTGGCCCCTCTCTTGTCATAGTGTGGTCCATCTCATGTACTGGTCCTCATAGTTGCCAATAGGGCAATACTATTCTTTTACCACATCCACAAAAAAATCCCAAGTGGGATCGGCCCCATAAATTCTAGACTCCTCTATGGAATATTGCTCCTAGTAAGTTTTCCACCAATGTTTGACACGAGGGAGAGATTTAAGGAGTGCGAAGGTGATCTTTTGTTTGTCAAAAAAATTGTGAACAGAGAAATAACCTTCTAGCAGAGTTAACCATTTTTCTACGGCTTTTGCATCTATCTGTCCTTCAAATACAAGAATATCAAAATTAACTTGTACCTTGAAATCTGAGGTGCCTCCTAAGTGGCCACTTGATGCAGATGCACCTAATGCTATTGGCAGATGTTGAAGGATGTGGGAAAAATTCTCCATCATTTCATCCATCTGTCGCATGAGAGCTTTCTCAAGCAACAGATTGATAGGATCGTCTGCTCCGTCATTTTTATTTTCTTTTACCATTGAGGGTTTCTTGGCTGTGAGAGAGTGATTTTCTTCAAGAGAGACAAGCTCGAGACCCAACTTTCTATACTCGGACCTCGTTGGGGACATGCACTAAAAAATCGATCAAGAGCATCCTGCTCTGATACCACTGATCCGGATTATTTTCGGCACGAAATGAGAGTGGAGATATAGTAAAGAAATGCACAGAGATATTGCAGATATTCAATAATATAATAGAAATGTATCAGAGATGCAACCATAAATAGAGATATACAGTAATACATGATTTCTATTAATCAAATAAATGTACAGAGACTGTAAAAATACAGAGTGAAAGACTCGCTAGAATGGTGGCAGCTTATCTCTGAGAAGATATATGAAGGTCACTCGCATTCGCAAGAAGATGTTTACAATGAGGCTCTGAAGGCCTTTTTACAATAAGCAAGAATTCCAAAAAACCTAGACATCCAAAATCCTAACCCTAGGAGATGAAGCGTCAAAATTCATGTGGGCCCCGTTTGGGTAAGTGAGTACATCAACTTCCCAGGGTCGTAACTTTTGCATAAGATCTCCGTTTTAGCCGTGTGATAGCTCGTTGGAAAAGTATCATCGAGGAGATTCATTTTGGGGGATCAATTATGAATTTGACTATAATTGAGAACCTTGATCTCGTAAAACCTTCATTTGGACCCTCAAAATGGCCCCAAAAGTTAAAACCTAATAAAAATAGTAAATTGCCAAAATTGCCAGAAAATTATTTTGAGCCATTTGGAAAAGGTGGGTGGCTACCAATATTGACCTAGATTAGTGTGTCAACACAACAAGGGAGAAACATTAAAATATCTGGCCACACTACAACTGATTCCGATTCCACTTGCTATTTGGAAGGATATTTCTATGGATTTTATTACCGGCTTACCTAAATCGGGAAATAAATCAGTCATCATGGTGGTGGTGGATCACCTTTCCAGGTATGCTCATTTTTGTGCTCTTGAACACCTATTTACAACATCCATGGTGGCTCAAATTTTCATGGATCAGGTATTCAAACTTCATGGCATGTCGCACTCTATTGTTTCTGATCGTGACCCAACTTTCACAAGCAATTTTTGGCAAGAACTATTCAAGCTACAAGGCACCCAATTGCATCTCAGCACAACTTAGCATCCCCATACTGATGGTCAAACAGAAATTGTCAACAAGTGTTTGGAAACATATTTGAGGTGTTTTTCCTCAGAAAAGCAAAATTAGTGGTCTCAATGGTTACCCCTAGCTGAATGGTGGTACAACACTTCATACCATACAACTACAGGAATGACTCCTTTTGAAGTGGTATATGGACATAATCCACCCTCAGTTCTCTCATACTTAACATGTGCCTCAAAGGTCTAGGCGGTTGACCAAACACTTAAAGTTTGAGAGGCTATTCTCCATACCCTCAAAGAGAATTTGGTCATGGCACAGAATCGCATGAAGCAACAAGCAGATCAAGGTCTCTCTAAACGTCAATTTGCAGAAGGGGATCAGTTGTTTCTTCAACTGCAACCTTATGAGAAAAATTCCCTCAAGGTCGAGCATTGTCAGAAGCTAGCGCCCAAATTTTATGGTCCTTATACAATTCTCAAGCATGTGGGACAAGTATCTTATCAGTTAGCTTTGCCCAGTCATTCAAAGCTACATCCTATTTTTCATGTTTCATGCTTAAAGAAGGTGATTGGAGATATGTGCCAAATTCAAACCAACCTTCCAGAGTTAGCTAAAGAAGGATCCATTTGGCTACATCCACAAGCAGTTTTCGACCTGTGTGAGCATTGTTTATGTTAGAGAACCATCAAGGAAGTGCTAGTCCAGTGGAAAGATACAACTCCAGCAGATGCCACTTGGGAACCAACTACCATTCTGCAACAATTTCCACATCTCAAGCCTTGAGGACAAGGCTTTTTTTAAGGGGGCGGACATGTTAGGGTCCTAACCCACAAATAGGTAGAGCAATATATTCAGATGTAATAAAGGTCAATATTAATAAGGCCTCTCAATAAAATAGAATAAGGTAGATGTAAGAATACCTAATAGAATATTTCACTTCTGGAAGGATCTTCCTCTAGATGCATCTTTTGATAGACATATTTAGTATAAATAGGAGTCAAGGGTATGAGAAACCTAGCTTGAATATTATTGTAATAGAGCTCTACTCAACTAGAGTTTTCCCCCTTGAAGAGGCCCATGAACATTGCTTTCAAAATCAAAGTGCCATTTCTGTTGTTATTCTTATATCATTTCAGTGCTATTGTGGTGACTATTCTGGTTATATTGTTGTTATTCTACCATTTCTAGCATTTTATTTTTGTTCTGCATATTTTTTATATCTATTATATTACAGGTTGTGTCGATTTGTACTACGACTGAGCATTATTGTAAGGTTGCGGCGTAGTATTATATTGTTGGTGTGCAGTGTTGTATGGGGTTGGCGCTGGATTGAACTCTGGCGTTGCTTGCCCAGTCATCATTTTTGTCTGTACCTTGTATGCATCTGATGTTCTTTCCTGCATCAAATCCATAGTTTTACAATCTTTTTCATCATGGTCGTCTGACTTGCAAAAGGTGCAATATGAGTTCGTTGGGACTGCTTGGTATTTCTACATCATCATGCAATGGTAAGGGTCGTGACCTAGTTTCTTACATATTTCGCACCATAATCCTCCCTGTGGTAGCGGGTTTGTCATCCCTGTCACCATATACTATGCGAATGTTGGGAATTCATTCTTATGGTGTCCTTTTGTCTTGCAGGTAGTGCACCAAATGACTTCTTGTTTTTCCTTGTTCTTATTCCAGTTTAGCTGAAATGTTAAGTTCTTCAGATCCTCCTTCAGTTCTTCGATAGACGGGTTCATCTACTGGTACTGATTCTCTTCCAATTGCAAGGCTTCGTACAGAGCCTCTGCCTGCATCTGAAACTTCTATTGTCATAATGGGTACTTCAAGTGTGGGAGTAGTGAGTTGACAAAGAGGTGTCGATGTTGCATATCGTTCATCAGGTATTTTAACTTCCCTTTTAATCACTTGAATTTTTTATCAGTCTACCATATTTATTCTCTTGGTTTCTATCTTATTTCAATCATCTCGTTCATGTATTGATCCTCTGAGCTCGGCCTTTGGAACTCATTTATCAATATTTTCTTAATGTCGTCCAATGTTCTTGTCGTACCGGGAACACTGTTCGTGTCTAGACTCATGTAATAGTCTAGTGCGCGGGTCCTTAGTGTGATCGCTAGTTGCACAAGTTTGGTGTTATCATCAGTTATCTGATTTGCTTCCCAGATCTTTGCGCAAATGAACAAATTATTCTTAGGGTCTTCTACTGCTTCTCCTCGAAACTCTGGTAATCTAATAGTAGGATCATGTCCTGCCATTCCAAATACCGAACTATTCCCTGCTCCACGCGGTGTAGATACTTTACTAAGGTTTCTTGAACCGGCTCCTCTAGTTGTTTCTCCTTGTGTAGATGTACTTCCTGCTGCCGAAATTCCTTCGAACTTTGGTTGTCTAAACGATGGTTTTCTCACATGGGTTTATGGGTTCCACACTAACATTAATATGAAAGGGATGGCTGCCTTCTCCTCCTGTTCTTGGGCCTCTTGTTTTCCTCTCATATGTGGCATGCAGGATTTCCTCAATATGCTCCACAACCCAAAGATCCTCTACCTCTTCCTCATCGCTGGCCAAGCCCTCCCTCTCAGCTATGACTCTCTTCTTGGTATTCACCTTATATTGATAGGGTGCTCTGCTATGCGTTGTTCCTGATGACGTCAAGATCCACTTAAGCTGGTCTTCATTCATAAATATCGGGTCCAAGGGTTCCATCTCCTTCTTCTCTTTATCCTTCCCTCCTTCCATTCCTCCTCTCTCTATCAGTGCTTCCCCCCTTCCCGCATGCACACAGGGAAGTCTAGCTATCTGATTCCATTGTCATTACACCTTTTTTTATATAGCAGTATCTTGATAGAAGTATACATTGATTGAATGTACCTTCCTCTAGGTCCTCGTAGGAACTCTTTCTCGGCTGTGCTATATGACTTTGCTATGTCTACCGCAAATTCTATGATAAAGCCTGCCACAATACTGTCAAGCCAAAATTTGACTGCGTGGGTGAATTTGTTGTTCACCAGATGGATCTATACTAGAGACCAATATAGCTTTCGAATCCAGTTCATCATGTGGTTATCCATTAACCTTAAGATCCACTCCTATAGTAGATGCAGAAAATCATAGAAAACGATTTCGTGTAAATTTGTAAATACGTATGTATCCAGGTATCTACGTGGTGTGATTCTAGGGTTTCCATTGTCTTTCTATGCAAAGTCTAGCTCTTCAGTTCTCAACCAACCCTCGATTTCTTCTCTCGTGGGGTTCCAAGGTCTCCACATTCCCTTCTAACGACTCATTTATCTTCAACGGTTCTTGTCCACTCTATCTCATCTACTCAGTCCTCTCTTGTTTCTCTTAACATGGAAATAGAACCATTTGTTGGTTATCGATTCCCTTCTCGGGTTATCTGAGTTATTGACCCAGGCTTCATGTCATTCAAGGTTCCAAAAAGACTCTAAAACTATCATCCCTCCTGGTAAACTAGAAGGCAACGCAACACCCAGAAGGGACTGCACAGTCTCACCCGAGATAACTATAAATGGGTGACTATAAGACTCATGTGTTTATAATCTGGGATAGAGTAGGGGATAAAGGGTTTCTTGATTGGGGCCCTGTACCATGAGTTTTTACTTTAATCTACTTATTCCTTGAGATCGCATACATATATCTCACAGTTTAAGTCCATCAAAATATAAACAGATTCATAACAATGGATTAACTCATTCATCAAACTTAACCATTAATTGCTAAAAGAAAGTAAAGACATGCAAACATTCAATGCATTATGGGAGTATTACCATGTTTCACCCCCTCGTGGGCTATGTCCACAAATATTTGTCTCTTGGCTCTTTTATTATGGTATTTCTGTAACTCTGGCGTCATGTGCTTACAATTCCCCACAAAACTGGGTAAGATCTATGTGAGGCGAACTAGATCGCACCAAGCTCCATAGCCGATGGTCTAATCCTCAGATCTACCTTCCTTCGTTTCTTCCTTTATCAATAGCTTACAAAATCGGTTCATACAGCTACAACCATAACATATCGCCTACGATCATAATCAAAACAACAACAATAACCATACTAAATCTCCCCCTATATGATACTTTCGTATCTATATTTATACATTTTGGGATCTTCATCCATTTACAGAATATTACGAAAACCCTAAACCGTCTTATGCTAGGTATTTCTCCCATGCACGTATTGTTCTTCCTCCAGTTGTCTCTTTCCTTTGTGCATGATTTCTTACATTCGCACGTGCTGATCTTTTGCCAGTTGTTACTTCATTTTTCTACACGATTTATTTCCCACGATCGTTCTTATTTCTACTTCGGCCCAGTGCAACACCAACCTTCTGACAGACATCAAATTTCTGGAAATATTCTTTGGCATATTTATGAAATGTTGGCCACCATAAAATTTCACACAATACCTTCTGTGTGGTATCTTTTCTTGCATCGTGTCCTCCAACTATACTTCATGAGCTTCTGCTAAAACCATGGGTCGTTCATGTTCCAATACACTAGTTCTCAAGATGTTGTACATGCCCATCTTGCATAATTGACCTACAATGAGTTGATAGTCGACAACTCTGACTACCATATTTTTATTCTGCACAGTACTTAACTCCTTTGGTGCAACTCCTATACTCAACAATTCAATGATATCAATGAAGTACTCATCAACTACCTATACTGAAAATAACTGTGCATTAGGGAAGTTGTCTTCCAAGTTATTAGGTTATTCTCCATTGGTTACCCTTGACAAGTGATCATGGTTTGCATTTAACTTCCCTGGTTTAACTATTACCTTAAAATCAAATTCCTGGAATAATAACAAACATCTAGAGATCCTCCCCCTCAACACTAGCTTGTTGACTAGATATTTGAGGGAAAAATGATCTGTGAACATTTTAAAATGATTTCCCAATAAGTAATGTCTTAATTTATGAAGTGCATATACCATGGCTAGGCCTTCATTTTTTGTGGTGTTGTAATTCTTCTCAGATTCTGATAAATTCCTTTTTTCAAAGGATATAAGATTATCTAAATCCCCTGCTCCTAGCTGCACCATAATTTCTCCAAGTGTTATTGTTGATGCATCTACATGCACATGAAATGTATTTTTCCAATATGGAAACATTAATATAGGTGTTGTCACCATATTC
>ML838539.1:0-22915 GCA_009831015.1 Picea engelmannii
CGAAACATGAAACAACTTCTCCGTGAGATCACAACTTCCATTCTCTGTACTAAATGTCTGGTATAGGACCCGTTCTATGTTTATTATTGCAATAATATTTGTTAATTTTGTTTGTTATGATATTTCACTATATTTGTTTGAATATGGGAAAAATGGCATTGGTTTACCAGTATTTTGGGATCTAATTGTCCACACTTGTCCATTGACTTTAGAGATGTGAGGAGAATATATCCATGATGTAAGACTAGTATGCCTCCCTTGCACTTTCGGGTTTTCAAAGCTATATTTCTATTTGCCTATTGTCCTTAGTTGTTCATATTGATAAAACCTATTGATTTATTTCTCACATCTAATGGATGTAAAATCATATGCACAAGCAAAGAGACCATCGAGTAATTCTCCACTTGGCTGTTAAATTAATTTTTAACTTTAGAACATGTCAAATTGTCTATGCCTTTGCTTTTCCTTTTTATTTTATTTTCATATTTTTTCCCAATCTTTTAAAAAAAATCATTTTGATTTTGCAATGTTGATCCATTCATTTCCGCAAAACATATGTTTTTTTAACTCTTTTACTAGCTCCAAGATTGGTATTTTTTTGGATTCAATATGGTTATCTTGCTTTGATATCATATTAGAAAATTATAACTTTTGTATCTATGAGATGCCTATGTCCATATTATAGTTGTATTGTTTTTTTTTTTCATTATGTATAATTTTTTTTGTATTGAATTGAATTCGGATAGGTATTCATACCTAAATCTTGCTACTATAAACTAGTGTTATCAACATCGTGATAATATTGTTGACATCGCGATATTACCTTCGTTTTAAAGGTTGGCGATGTTATCGCTCGAAAATATCGCGATATTTTTGAAATGCGTGATAATATCGCGAGTCGATGGAAAATGTCGCCAGGCCGCAAACAATCACGAATTAAACGCTTTTTTTTGGGTTTTAAAGTGTCATTTTGCAAACAGAGTGTGGGGTTTGGAGAGCAAAGGAGTAAAAGGCGAGCAAGAGCCAAAAACTTAGTTTTTTTGTCATTTTGTAAATAGAAAGAGGCTAGTGATCTACTAATTAATGACAATATTAAATTCTTAAAGTAAAAGGATGAAAATGAAAGATAAAGGAGAATGCCACTTATCTTTCATTTTGATACTTTTACTTAAATTTTTAACATTACCATTCATTGTTTTAGGATGTTTGAGAGTGGTTCTGACCTCATTGGACTTTTTTTTTTAATTTCGAGGGACCAACTCCCGAGGAAACCTATCGGGTACTTCCCCTCATTTCGAGGATGGTACCTAGAGTAAACCAGATTTTGTAGAAAGTCGAGGCTTTTTTGATAGCGTGCTCATTTAAGAGCCAAACATGTCACTTCCGGGAATTGAACCTGGGTGGGGGGGGGGAACACCCTTCAGCACAAACCACTCAGGCTAAACCCAATTGACATCCAACCTCATTGAACTTGATATGGAGAAAGTAGAATTTTAGGTCCCATTCAAAATTCAACAGACTTAATGGTTTTCATGATTTCAAGATCGGAAGTATTGCAACATTTCCACTAGATTCTATCATGTAAGAGGTTATGGAACTGGCGTTTAGTCAAAAGCACCAAGCCCTCTATGTACCTCGATGTTGGTGGCATTGATTGTTGAACTCTTTTGTCATGACCCTAGTAAAAATGTACTCTTCACTCAAGTAAAATCACTTATTAGGCATGTTAAGCTTTTTCTATCTTATTTTAATGCTTAGAGGGTGACATTGATGATGAGAATCCTAATATAGGCAATGATTCTGATGATATGTAGTTATTTGTTGTAGCATGATTTTTTTTGGACTCTAGAGGCCATCTTTGTTGATGTATTTTGTTTAGAGATGGATTGCACTTGGTGCTATTTTGGTTATATGCACCCTTGCTATTTAAATGAGAAACTTTGCATATTTGTGTATAATGGTTTGGATTCATATGGATGCACATGAATATATCTTCATAGACTCCAACAAAGTGAGTTGTACTTGGTAGTAGCACCAGTAGAGGACACTGAGTCTAGCTCATGCTTCTTCTTCAAGACATCAGAGTCCAATGCCAACCCCAGTGCCTTCTTCCTCTAAAGGAAAATCCATTTCTAGAGCCATCACCTTTGCCTGTAAAAGGGGCAGAGGGAATCATTAGTTTATTTATTTGATTTCATTGTAGATGACTCATGATGATGATATACATTTATTATATCTTTTGATGATATTTTGAGGCTTTAGAGTAAGGACACGATTCAGTGTTGATTTGGTGATGTATTCGAGTTTACTAGGCATCTTATACATCTTATATATCAGTTCTTTCATATTTATGTGGAAATGCATTTATTTGATGTTGTTTACGCTTTAGATATTTAAAAAATTGAAAAAAATGAATATTTTTGTATTTTTTTCTCACTACATTTTTCAATATTTTTCTTGATGTTGATATTTTCGTTTACGAACCCTCGACGATATTTTCGCCGACACAATATTGGTAACATTGCTATAAATAGAACTACTAAAAGTAGAAAATCCTTAAAAATAAGAAATGATAGAAGAATGCAACCATGTGACCGTGCTTGACTCTCTTTGTTTCCCGTCCCCCTTCCCTCTCTGTTTACCCCCTCCCGTTTTCTGGTCCCTGTCTTGTCCCCACGAGTGTTATCCCCCTCTCGCGCAACTTTTTGCGGCACTGGTCATGTGCACACCTTAGGTGGAGAGCCCAACCCTTGATGATCAGGATGAGATAGACTACGAGGCAAGCCCAGGATCCGGGCGAGCCTTCGTGTCTCATCTAGAGTTCATGTCCGCACGAAGTAAGTCCTTTCAACAACGTCAGGATGACTTCAGCCAGTGCGACCTCGACTGACACTTGGATCCTCAGTCTAACAGAGTTATTGTGCCACCCTTTCCTCCGTCGTCTAATGGTCTACTCTCCGATGAGGTTCTCCCCACGTCTTCTTCCCCCTGACTCCCTAAACCCTTTACCTTCTCCAATTCAAGGTTCCGCCCTTTCCTCTATCGCCGAATGGTCTACTCTCCGGTGAGGTTCTCCCCACGTCTTCTTCTCCCCTGGCTCCCTAAACCCTTTACCTTCTCCAATTCAAGGTTCGTCTATTCCAGTTTACGCGATGTCTCCACAGGTTGCAAGCAGGCATAAGAGTAGGCCTAGGAAATGCTTTAAGAAAAAAGTTGGAGTGGTAAAAGCGGTAGTAGGGGAAGACATAACGGTCTCTGAGGTAGCGTGTTTCGACGGAAAGTTGCTGGTAGGTAGATTTAATGGAAAGACATCAGGGGAAAAATCCCTGCAGGAGTGGATGGAGAGGGAATGGTTACCCCTTTTGGGGTATATTTCTGAGACTCACATTTTGCTTAAAGGCTGGCTTTCTTTCTTACTACTGTCGGTTGAAGACTGTAAGGCACTTCTAAATAGAAATTGGTCTTGGGGCCTGGTGGGTTTAAGCCTAAAATTTTAGAGTGTGGATTTTAGCCTTGCACAAGAACCAGTTGCAAGGATGAAGGTCTGGGCCATTTTGCCTGGCCTCTCGTTATCTTTTTGGTCGAGGGCTGCTTTGGAGGTCATTGGAAACAAGTTAGGGACCTTCGTCGGGCTTGAGCCGAATTGGACCTCTAAGAAGGACTATAGATGGGGGTGGATTCAAGTTGAAGTGGACGTCCGAGAGGGTCTGATTGGTAGCCTGGAACTAGTAATGGGCGAAAAAATTTGGTACCAGAAAGTGGACTACTGGAAGCTCCCATTCCTGTGCCACAATTGTCACGAAATTGGCCACTTAAGAGCGTAGTGCCTAAATGTGGCCCTGTTTGTTAATTTGCCTTTTAAGGTTTGGAGGGCAAAAAAGTTGGAGGGACGTCAAATGCATGTGGAGGTTTCATCGGTCGAAGGACTCAAGGCTATGGTTAAGCTGAAAACAGACGTTGCTCAAGGTTTCTAGAAGGAAGAGCCAAGAACAAAGCCTAGGTTGTCTTCCCCGTCTCTAGTGAGCGAAGGTAAAGGGTTTTCTTTGGAACCTGTTAGTTTGAATTCTCCTTTATTATCTAATGGAAGTGTTAGTTCTCCCCCTCCCTTTGGCCCCTCCTCCCCTCCCTCACCTAGGAAGGAGGATTGCACGCTCCTCAAAGTCTCTTCGAAACAACCTAGCCTAAACCACGGTCTCCCTTCCTCAGATGTCTCCCCTTCACAGGCCTCGCCCCCCTTCCCGATTCGGTTCCTATCCCTTCTCTCCTTTGTTCCTCTGCCTCTACAGGTATTGCCCCTCTCCCCAAACTCTCCTTCCCCCTTCCCCTCTCTTCTATGGAGGGCAATGGGTATGCCCTTCATTCTAAGACCTGTCCCTCTAGTTCGGCTCCCTTGAAGGGAGGCTTAGCCCTTGACCCTCCCCTTCCCTCACAGGAAGAAAATCAAATCTTTCCAAGGCTCAAGAGAGAGCAGCTGTGGAAATTAGAAAAGGCACACAAAAGACCATTGCAAGGTGCCTAGAGTGGGGAAATCCCCCTCCCCCCTCCTCCCAAATGATTTTCCTTTTCTTTAACTGTCGAGGGTTAGGGGGGCCCCAAAAAAAGCTAGCCCTCCAACGACTCGTTATGAGTCTCAGACTTGATGTTTTATTCCTACAAGAAACCATGTGTTTCGGGGCTTCTGCTGAGAAGGTGTTAAGAACTTAAGATCATGGTTGAAGAATTGGAATTTTGCTTCGGTGGATTCGAATGGAATGTTAGGACGTCTCCTTCTAGGGTGGAGCTCAAACTTCAAGTCTCTTTCTTCTATGGCAGTTCGGTCGACCATCTCTTTAACTCTTCAACACAAAGATTCCCCTTTGGTATTTTCAACAGTTAACGTGTACGGTCCATATTCTGATCGACCCTTGTTCTGGGAAGCTTTCGCTGATGCAGACTTCTTAAAATATCAGCTGGTAATTCTTGGAGGTGATCTGAATTTCACCCTATCCCTCCGAGAGGTGTGGGGGCCTCATCCCAGAAGGGACCAACAGAGTAATTTCTTTCGGTCCTTCTTGGAAACGCACAATTTGTTAGATGTTGAGCCGACAAAACTTGTCCCTACCTGGAGAAACCTTAAGATGGGGAAGGAGAAGTTGCTAAAAGATTGGACCGATTTCTAGTATCGAAAGCCTTCTTGGATCTAGGGTTAAATTTTAAATCTGTGGTAGAAGGAGGAAGCTTAGACCATAGACCAGTGTCTTTGACATGGAAATCCGGTTCCGAAGCTCCCTCGACCCCCACTCAAATTCAGTCAGGCTTGGCTCGAGGAGGGAAACTTTAAGAAACTGGTGTTAGAAAACTAGGTCAAACTCTCTTCTGAGAATCCATCCTCAATGATGGAGCAAATGGTAGCCAATAAAAAAAAAGTGAAGGAGGCCATAAAACGGTGGTTGCCCGTCTGGAGAGCTCGAAAATTCAAGAGCATAACAAACATTGAAGCAAAGATGGCCCTCCTAAGGAGTAGAATCGACAACAACAATTTGAATCAATCTCTTCTGGAGGAACTGAAAGAATTAGAAGAAAGAAGGAATGCCTGGCTTAAGATCGAGGAGATGGAATGGTGCTAGAAAAGTAGAGCGCCGTGGATACAAGCGGGCGACAACAACATGAAATTCTTTCATCAGTATGCTAACTATCACAAAAGCCTAAATTCTATTTGGACTATTCAAAATGAAGAAGGTTATATGGTGAGTTCTTTCCAGGAGAAGGTCGACGACGGGGCTAGATACTTTGAACATTTGTTTGCAGAACCAACCGGGCACGCCATTCAAGATACCCTTGAGGTGGTAACCAAACTATCGTCTCTATTTACTGAAGAAATGAATAGATCACTTAATGCAGATCTTACAGAAGAAGAATTACTTTCAACCCTAAGCTCAATGCAGAATGGGAAAAGTCCTGGTCCTGATGGGTTCACGATGGAGTTTTACAAGGCTTTTTTTGACATCCTCAAGGGCGACCTACTCGTAGTGGTAAAAGAATAAAAAAGAACTGGAAGAATTCATGGCGCCCTAAATACAACCTTTCTGTGCCTTATTCATAAAAAACAAGATGCGTCCTCCTTCAATGATTTCAGACCCATTTCCTGTTGCAACGTAATTTATAAATTGATCGCCAAAATCATCGCCAAAAGACTAAAACCTTTGTTAGGGAAGGTTATAGGAGAAGAACAGCTCGACGATGCGGTAGCATTGGACCAAGAGGTCCTTGACACGACCAATAAAAAGAATCTTAGGGCAACCATTCTGAAGCTAGACCTTTTGAAAGCCTACGACATAGTCAGTTGGGTTTACCTTAGGTTGGCTCTACTACAAGTCAGAATTAATGTAAACATGGTAAACTGGATCATGGGATATTTCCAAAATGCCTCCTTCGTAGTTTTAATAAACGGTGCCCCTTCTCGATTCTTCAAAGCATCCAGGGGGCTTCGTCAAGGATGTCCATTGTCTCCTTTTCTATTTTTACTGGTGGTGGAAGGTCTAAGCAGAATGATAAAAGAGGCTCGCTCCTCTCACCTTTTGAAGGGAATAAAGTCTTCGAATCTGAGGAAATTTCCTATCTATTCTTTGTAGATGATGTGTTCTGCTGCACCTTTGGGTCTAGAAGGGACTTCCAGGAATTGAAGAGAATCCTAGATTGGTTTTGTAGGGCAACGAGGATGGCCTTCAATTATGAAAGATCTTGTGCTCTACTCAATAGAGTTTCGGAGGAAGACACTTTAATGATGCAAGACATGCTCCCAATTTTGATAAGGAATTTGGATGAAGGAATCAAATACCTGGGTTTTTTCCTAAAGCCTGATAGGTATAGGAAAGATGATTGGGACTGGTTAATCAGGAAAGCAGAGGCAAGAATATCCCTTTGGATGAGTAGACTGTTGTTTAGAGGTGGTAGATTGGTTCTTATAAAGTCGGTTTTGGAAAGCTTACCAGTATATTGGAATTCTATTATGGCCATACCAAGAGGAGTTATGGATAAGATTAGAAGGTTAAGTTTTAAATATCTCAGGTCTGAAGGAGCCCACTTGGTCAAGTGGTTAGCCATTGCAGCCCCCAAGGAAATGGGTGGCTGGGGATGGAAAAGCTTACGCCTTTTTGCTCGAGCGTTAACAGGTAAAAGCCTTTGGCGTCTCACTCAAAGCAATTCTCTTTGGGCACATGTAATGTGTTCCAAATATATGTCATCTCTGTCCATTGTAGACTGGTTTAGATCCCCTGCGAAATCCTCTAAGGGATCTTGTAATGTTCCCAACCAAATCTGATGTAAAAATCAGATATATGTGGTTGAGCAATTTCGTTTAACACTTGGCATACAAGCTCCCAACTCCCTTGAAATCACTTCAATACTTGCTGTCCCAAATTAACTCAAGTTTAAGGGATGAAGTTTATGTTAAACACATCACATGCAACACCTAAAACTCTTCCCAATGAGTTGCTGTTGTGAATTTGTGTTTGCTATTATGTTTATTTACAGTTGGCTGGTTGAAGTGTTTTGTCAAACACTTTGTGTTCAATGGCTGTAGCATTCATTTAAGTGTATCTTCTGATGTGTTTGGCCCATATTTCTTCATGTAATATATAAGGAAAACACATGCAATGACAACCAAATAAATCAGAAACTAATAGCTATTAAACACCATAAGATATTACCTCAAATCCTTGCTTTATTTAATATGCACTTGGCTATCCAACACACAGTAATTTCCAGATTTGAAATGTATTTCCTACAGTGGATATATGGCTGGAAAATACATACAAAACACAGCCAAAGGAAGACATAGAGTCGTCAAACACTTGGCATACAAGCTCCCAACTCCCTTGAAATCACTTCAATACTTGCTGTCCCAAATTAACTCAAGTTTAAGGGATGGAGTTTATGTCAAACACATCACATGCAACACCTAAAACTCTTCCCAATGAGTGGCTGTTCTGAATTTGTGTTTGCTATTATGTTTATTTACAGTTGGCTGGTTGAAGTGTTTTGTCAAACACTTTGTGTTCAATGGCTGTAGCATTCATTTAAGTGTATTTTCTGATGTGTTTGGCCCATATTTCTTCATGTAATATATAAGGAAAACACATGCAATGACAACCAAATAAATCAGAAACTAATAGCTATTAAACACCATAAGATAGTACCTCAAATCCTTGCTTTATTTAATATGCACTTGGCTATCCAACACACAGTAATTTCCAGATTTGAAATGTATTTCCTACAGTGGATATATGGCTGGAAAATACATACAAAACACAGCCAAAGGAAGACAAAGAGTCCCCCAATAGAATTCCTCTAACAACTGCTCCAAAAATATGTAATTTCTTCAACAAAGGATGGCCCCAATGACAAGATATGTGCCCTGCTTGGTCTGAATTCCCCTTGTTTGAAGATGAGGCTTGATCCACCAATGAAATGACCAATCTCCTCATAAATAATTCACCCAAGATGTATAGAAATTGATCCCAACAAGTAGAAACTAATACAACCCAAAAATATGAAGATTTCCACTGCCAAATGTGCCCCTTCAAGCAATATTTCGCCTTGTGTCACAAATGAATGACTGAAATGGATCTGAATTGAATAGAATGGGGAGGGAGGAATTTTTCACCTCCTTGACCAAGCTTGGATCAGGAAAGGTGGGATCTTTCACCATCGAGCTGATCTCTAGGGTTTGTTTAGTCAAAACCCTCAAAACCCCCAAGTATCATGGGCTCTATAGCAAGGAGCCAGACATCGAAATGATAATCAATATAATGAGAGAATAGAGACCCATATCTCTCTTTTATCCCCCCGGTTCACCTTTTCTCTCCAAGTGACTTTTACTTTATTTTATTATTCCTTAATTAAATCACTTTATTGATTAATTAACCATTTTACCTCTAAAAAGTGATTTATCCATCCTCATGGCTTCTCTGGCCACTGAAAGTCACTTCTCATCATCTTATCCTATAGTGCTCTTCCTTCTCGATTCCGATGAGCTATTACACTAAATAGGTTTCTCCAAGTATTATGCCCAATATGACCTTCTTAGTGAATTTAATTAAAATATAACCCATAATAACTCAAAATTACGAAAATTGTGGGAATTCAACAGAACCAAATCCAAGCTGTGCGGAATGGATCCTGATGATGAAATATGATGAACGATGCAAGTCGGGCCCAATAAAACCCCTTAATATCTCTTGAACTCGTTGTCACCCCTATCTGGCTACTCTGGTAAGCATAACACTTTGTAATGTAATAATGCCCCAAAATGGGGACATTTCAGATCTTTAGTTTGGAAGGCATTGGTGGAGGCATTCCCGCTGGTTGGAGACTTCGCGACTTGGAAGATCAGTGATGGGAGGCAAGTGCAACTAGGTGAAGATCCTTGGTTAGAGGCGGGAATCTTTTCAGATTGTCAGAACTTCTGTTACTACATCTAAGGGAAGCCATAATCTTCTCCTTAGCTGATGCCTGTATAGGCTTCCCTCAGCCCAGAGGCAGAGAAGGTTGGAAAAATGTGGAATTGTTGCAAATCCCAGCGAACCTAGCGGAATAATGGGATTCGTTTCTGAACATTTTATGTGAAAATTCTATCAACCTAAACAAAGACACAAAGGTCTCTCTCTGTTGGTCCCTCAATCCCAAAGGAGGCAACTTTACAGCAAAGGTCAGATATAAAGCTGGCTTTGGGGACAAGGTAGACGTCCCCACTAGCTGGTGGTGGAAGCCACTTTGGAAGACCAATAATCCCCTGCGTTGTAAACTAGCCCTTTGACTCGCTTTGAAAAACAAACTTTTTACCTGGGATAATGGAGCCAAACAAGGATGGATTGGACCCAATCAATGTCCATTATGTAAAGTCAAGGAAGAAACAATTTCTCATCTATTTGTTTCGTGCTCTTATGCAGGCACTGTCTATGGTCTAATAAAGGACAAGCTCGGAGCCATGTCTATTTGGAAGGGTTACAGTCTCAAGGACAATGTCAAAAACTGGTATTTGGACAAGTTGGTGTCCTCCTACTCGTGCCTACCTAGCATTCTGGTTAATAACTTATGGTGGGCACGTAACACATCAGTGTTCAAGGATTCTCTGGTACCCGTAGAAGTTACAGCCGCATTAACTTTAAGCTAGGCTTCGGAGTTCAAAGCAGAGCCCAAGGACCAGAAGCAAAGATGCCTAGTGATGCCTAAGTTGGACTTTGGCACCCCGTGGCGTTTTTTTGACGAGGCTTCTCAAGGACATCCTTCTATTTGTGGGGTGGGAGTGGTGCTCTTCTTCAATCAATCTCACTATATACATATCAGGTATGCCCTAGGAAGAGGAACGAACAATAGGGCTGAATTCATCGCTCTTTGGACTTTGTTGAATGTGGCAAAGGAGAAAGATCTATGCAAACTTCAAGTGATGGGAGATTCCAAGTTGGTAATTGAATGGGCTCAGGGCAGAGTCAATATACAAAATATTCACCTGTCAAATATATGAAGGAACATCAGGCTCACATTTCAAGATTTTGAATGGCTGTCCTTTCACCACATACCGAGGGAGCTAAACTCCAAAGCTGATGAATTGTCCATGGATGCTTTGGAGCTTCACAGTGGAACATATGCTTATTATGAGTATAAGGAAGGAGTGGAAGCAGAAGCGACGGAGATTCGCTTCTAAAATTAAGACTACATTATGCTTTAAGTATGTTTAGGCAGGAAGTAAAGGGAATTGTAAAGTGTATAGCGGCTGTAAAGAATTTTGCATAGAATGTAAAAGGATGTAGAAGGTTTTCTCTCAGTTTTGAGACAGGGTAAGTAAGACCAAAGAATTGGTCGGACAAGTTACAGTTTTGAGTTGGGGCCTGTAAAGGCCATATGAATGAATGATCATGTTGTATTCTACTCGAATATAACAGTTTTTTTTCCAAGGGAAAAAAAAAGAAATGATAGAAACTGATGAATGGAGAACAATCTCGGAATAAAAAAATAACAAAGTGGAGTATAAGACAATAAAGAGAGCGACTTCTAAAACAATTCGATCAAGAAGGATACTCGCTGATTAGCAAATCATACAAGCTGATTCTACCCGACTTTAATGTGATAATCAGGTGTCCTAAAGTTGGTAAAGTACCCCCTTTTCATGATTGAACTGAGCATGTGGAAGTGCATTGGCACTTCATCTGACATCTGGTGGAAAATGAAGAAACAACGCTGCAATATTGTGCAACTCAGAAGCATATTGCAGATATATTTAACAAGCCTGTTGGTCTAAATAAGCTTGTGCACTTCAGAGATAAGTTTGGTGTAATTTTTAGCATGATCATTATAGAAGGATGGTAAAGTATGTGGAATGGTCATAACCAGTACATATTTAATCACTTAAATTAAAGTTAGAAAAAAATAAATAGGTTATGCCTGTTAGATTAGTTGAAGACTTCTTAATTAATCTCTAATTAAGTGGAACACACCTTTTCTTGTTTTCACATGAATGGCATTTAAAAAAAGTAATGTTTAGCTATTTGTATACTTTCTCCCTCATTTTGCTGTGTAAACTTTCTGCAACTGTTGTATGCCTTTTTACTAACACCTGTTTGCACCATGCACCGTGTAACTAAGAGTTTAATTCATTATGTCCTTTAATATTCTATTTTTCATAAGTATATTTTTGCCCCAGCAGTCTGCTTAGTTTCTTTGTTTTATTATTTTACAGATTTACTCCAGCAGACACAAATTTGGTGCTGCGTGAGTTTGAAAAGTGTGGCACAATTTTGAAACACGTGCCAGGTCCATGTGGTTCAAATTGGATGCATATTTTGTATCAGGTTATCTTTTAATTCTATTTTTCTGTCTTTTTTGATGGGATATTATTTATTGGATTGTAAGTCATCATTTTTTAAAATATTTAACCCAATCTCTCTTGCATCATGGAAGTATTTTATATTGCCTTTAATGTAATTCTAATCCCATTTAAGTATGGCAATGGAAATCCATTGTAGCTACTTCCCTGCAATATTTGGATTTTTTTTCTAGGTAACATAAAGAGAAAACCCCCAGGTACTTTCTCTCACTTTGAGGATGGTACTTAGGGTAAACCTTAGATTCTTTAGGGCACAAGTCCTGGTCAACAACGAGGTTCAAAGCTGTTACAACAATATACTCATTATGAGCTGAACATGTCACTTACAGGAGTAGAAATTGAGTGGTGATGATAATGCTCCATCCCACAACTACTCGAGCTAGACCCAATTGTCAAGCAATATTTGGAAAATTAGGATTGTCACAACCAGTGTTTTTAAATTTGTTCGACTTTGACTTGGACGTGATTGAGTTGATCGAGTTGACCACAAATTGAGTCAACTCGCCCTTTGCTTCGTTTGGGGACCGGTTTGGTACTGAACCAGTCCATCTCGATTGAGTTTGTACCTACTTGACCAAGTTGGTCCTCAACCTCATCGCGACGCAGTTTTGAATGAAAAGTTAAAAAAAAAAATCCTACCTAAACCCTAAATCCTAGCACTCTAATTCCTAAAAACAAACTGTATATAGACCCCCCACCTCTATTTGCCTCACACCTCATTGAACATTTGCAGGCATTTGGAGTTTTGGAGTAGTGTTGAAGATATTTTTCATTAAAATTTATATATTTATGTATTTTTTAGTAAACCGAGTCATTAAATTCCAATCGGTCCCAGTCATGGCTGAGCTCAAGTCCGAGTCCGGGTTGACCCTTGGCTGATTTCAAGGCCGAGTTTAACTTTTAAAACACTGGTTACTATTATCACATGGTTTGTACTTGTGCAAAGCCCTCTACAAGATCCCCAAATCTTGTGTAACTATAGAAGAGACTACCATTGTCACCTAAGTAGAATCTTCCCTCATTTTAGTGATGGAGGAGGTCCACCACAAGGGAGGCTTCCCTGGTGACCTTAAGGGATCGAATAGCAAGAAATATCCAAGCCTACCGCCCTTTGTCTTGATCACCTATTAGTTAGGTTGAGGTCTAGGAAAGAAAAGAGAAGTTGCAAGGTGATTGTTGTACCTGCCCAGAACAATGAACAATTTGCAACATATATTGATAGTCACCAAGCTAAAGTATGCAACAATGATCTCTTTAGACACTAGACAAGTGAAATTGCTATGGCTGTTGCAAATTATCAGTAAACAATTATATGACAGCAGTAAAAGATTTGCAACAACAACAAGAAATAATGCTCATAAACACAACAATTGACCATGAAAAGTAAGCATTAAACCAATAGATTATTATCCAATTGCTAGAGGTAGTTTCTGAACAAGTAAGCCACTTTTAGATAGATGTATGCAACAATCTAATGTAATTTTCAGTGGCTGTAGCAAATGTTTATAACAGCAGCAAGAAATACTTGAAGTTTTCTATAGTTAGGGTTAGTAAAGTTAGTAGGATGCTTGAGAGATTAAGAAAAGTGATCTTAACAACTACTATTGTCACAATAACACTCTTAGATCAGTGTTGTTGTCCTTTAGACTTTGACGAAAAGGGTATCTAGGGTGCAAGCACGTTTGGGCCCTAGATGCCGTTTTTCCCTTCTTGTAGCTTCAATTAGGTCAATGATCAAATGTCTAGGGTTAAAACCCTAAAGTGCAAACACTTTTGGGCTTTAGGCTTCTAATCCTAGCAAGGATGTTTCACAACTTGGACAAATAAAACTTTGAGGTAAAGAAGCACTTATGTTCCCCTCTTAGGGTTTCAACCAAACAAGATAGTTGCAACAAGATAAGCAGTTTAACCATTAACATCAACAAGAGACAATAGAATTGCAGAAAATTACTTCATCCAAGAATCAAGAGCCTAAAACCCTAATTCCAGAAAATATCCATCCAAATGAGCAAAGCATCCATAAGAGACCCTCCTTCAAGAATAGTGCATAAGAGGAAATGACCAATAAGGCTGAAATAGTGAAACTTTTGAAGTGTTACCCCTCCAAATGAGAGAGGAATGTGATGATCCAAAATAAAAATGACACTAGCCTTTATATATGAGGCTAGGCCTAACGTTTTGTCCACATAACATAATATAACATTAATTTTAAGTGGGGTCGACCCCTCATTAAACCTTTACAAAATGCAAAAATGCAAAAATGCATCATAAGGGTCACATGTGTGGTGACGTCAAGCCTTCCTAGACTAGGAGGAGGCCTCCAAAGGCCACATGGCACCAATCCAAGGTGAAGTGGTGGCAAATGATGTATCTCCTCACCCAAGGTCATGCCAATCATCACTGGTACCCCAACTGTCCATCAAACCCTAAAGATGATGTCATCATCAAATGAGGGCCAACGTCCAAGATCTAGGGTGTTATTGCCATGCTGGAAGGAGTTGCATCTCGTCTTTGCATGGTGTTTGACTGCCTGTTGTTGCAACGTCCTCGATGTTAATGTTTTAATAGCATCAGACAAGTACTTCCATGTGGGTTTGTGTCAACAGATGGGAGTCGTCCTAAATGCCTCTTAGAATCTTAGGTGATTCACTTTATGTAAGTGAATGTAGTTTTGTAATAAAGTGAGTTTAATTTAATTAAATGCCTAAGTGTTTGGTGTTAGTAATTAAATTAAGTCCTAGCCGTTAGATCTAAAGTGAATGCGAGATTAGATCTCAGTCGTAGATCACTTTAGGAGATCTAGGGTTTTGGACTTAGGGTAAGCCCAAGGTTATAAAAGATAACCTAAGTGAGAGGAGGAGAGACAGTGATGGTACACAAAGAGTGAGTGAGCACTCAGGTGTGCAGGGGCAAGGGCCGAGGAAAGGGTGCAAGGGGGCAACAAGGGAAGTAGCAACCAACAAGATCGAAGGATCGATCTTGGGTAATAAGCTAAGCTATTTGTTGCATTTGTATTTCTTCAGAAGGGCCATTATCCCAGGACGAGAGCCTTGATTTTATTTAACAAAATCATCACAGATCTGGTTTGCTCGCAAGGGTTTTTCTAGGGGTTGTGTACCTAGAAATATCTTGTGCAATGTGATGTTTGGTTTATGTTGTTAATGCTTCCACTGATTTATTTGTTAAAACTTAGTCGTGTTATTATTCAGTAAATTTGCTTAATGAGTATGAGGGTTTACTAGGAAACAATTTGTGGGGAACTGAGTTCTGAAAATTAACATGGTATCAGAGCGGGTTTAGCTCTGAAAAGGAACCAAATTTGCATTAGATCATGTTCTGTAGTGTGGGAGATTTCTTTTTCTCGTACAAATTGCTATAGAGTGGGTAAACTAAATTAAAAAAAAAGGCAGTTGTACAGTGTATGACCACTGTACGTTGTGCGATCACACTGTTGCAGAGAAATCAACAGAGATCAAGCTGATGTTGTGAGGTAGCCGGTTGTGGAAGGTTCACGCGACTGATTGCAAGCTGGTAGAGGAAGCTTCGACAACGGAGATCTGCGAGCTGAGTTGCAGGGAGTCATAACAGGAACGACGCCAAGTAAAAGCTGCAGCCGCCAGAACCAGTCACGGGCCGAGACAAGAGTGCGTGTAGGTCGAGAAGTTGTAGCCGCCAACAATAGAGAGAGGCCGTGACAACCACAACGTCGACAAAGAGTTGATCATGTGGTCGTGTGTAGAAATCAGCGCTGAAGGAGACATAGTTGCGGGAGGCAGCAGGCCGTGCATGGAAGTGGACACTGGATTGTTGTAGCTGTCGATTGTGTGAAGGTTGGATGGCATAGGTTGGGTGTAGAGCAGACACGGACATGTGACGACTGGGCAAAAGGAAGGAGCTGTTGAAATAATGTAACTATAAAGAGTATTCTATTTATTAATTGATGTGTTATTCAATAGATCAATCCCCTTTTGCGGATTGATCATGTCGGGTATTGTAAATGACCAAATCCCCTTTTGCGGATTGGTCAAACCCTAATTGTAATATTCTAAATGAGAAGTCGGCCCCCAAAATATATTAAAGTGGTTATAACCACCCAGATTGAGAAGTCGGCCCTGCTAGTGAAAAGACACCTCAGTTCAACACCTGCCAGATTGTATAAATAAGAGAGGCCAGCGCCTCATTTGTTCACTCACTCACTTGTTCATCAGAGCGCAAGTTTGGAGCTGCAGTTGGAGAAGAAGGAAGAGAGAGAGAGAGGTGCATACTTGGGAGAGAACTTTCTGTATTGTTTGGTTTATTCTCTTGGCATTGTATTGGCTATCTATATTAAGGAAGTTTTTGCTGGGTTTTCTCCCCCATGAGGGTTTCCCAGAATAAATGATGTGTCTCTTGTGATTGTGTATTTCTCAGTGATCCTATCTATGCTTATGGTTATCTAGTGGATTGAAAATAAACCTAATAATAGCTTAAACTCTAACATGGTATCAGAGCTAAGCTGAAGAGAGCATCTTTCACAAGAAGAAGAAAAACGTCATTGTTGCGTACATGAAAATTAGGGCTTTTTATTGAAGAAGATTTTCAGCCTCAAAACCATCTAGAAAAGTGCACCCTAACCCAAGGAATTCTTTGGCACCTTCAATGCACCTTTTCAGTGGGTAGATCTCCTGAAAAGTGAAACCCTAGTTTTCACCGGTACCAGAAAAACAGAAGTACAAGAAGTACCAGAAAACCAGAAGTACCAGAAGCACCAGTCTAGAAATTTGTTGGTCAAGTTTGAGGGGGTGAAAATTGGATTTTTAGAAATCTGACTGCACTAGCTTACTCGCCTCAACTCAGTGCATCTATCCCCTGGATCAAAATTTCAAAATTTGAAGTTTGAAAAATTAGGGTTTCCTCGTAAAACCCTAAGTTGCAGTTGCGGTCTCAGAATCAGTTGCAGTACTAGTTGAAGTATCAGCTGTAGTACCAGTTGCAGTCACCCTTGAAGTTATTAAGAGTTGGTGATCATTGCCGTTGCTACCAGATGGTGCCATTACTTGCAAATGCTATTAGAGGTATGTACTCACATATGTTTAAATTGTTAATCTTTAAAGGGTAGTTGCAGGAGAAGGGATCTCTTGCCATAGATCCAGAAGGATCTCAAGATCCAACACATTCAGAGGAATAATGCAACCCAGGTGTGATTATTCAGATATGCATCTATTTGTTATGACATTATTTTGATCAGTGTTGCATGCTATGACCATCATACTAACCTTTGATCCAAATTAAAGTCAAGGTATTAGATGGATTAAAGTTGAGATCATAGAGTTTATTCTCTAACCCAACCTTTTGTCAAGATAACATATTGTCTTAGTACAAGAAGACAGGTTGAAGAAAGCACTCGTCATCTTGAGTGAAGAAGACTTGGAAGAAAAGCAACACACTCATTGTTGAGGACAAGGCTCCAGGTTCCAGGTTTGATTAATTAAGTTGATAAGATTCAAAGTTGCACATGACAAGTTGATAACTAGTCTTTGAAAAGTACTATACCTGGTAGCATGCGAGCATATTGAAATAAATGCTTAATGTATTCATTTGCGTGATACAAACTAACATCTCCTCTAGGAGAAATCTCTTGTGTTAGTTTCAGGTTGCCATGGAGGAATGTTTGACCACAACACTATAAGATTGTTGACCTCATTTCGTATTGTATTTCTTACTTTTAATCTTTACTTCAGACATGTCACAAGTGATAGCTCTAAAGGAGCTACTGTGATGATTATTCGTGCTATTGTTTTATCTACTATTATCAAAAGAGTATTATTCTTGCTTGTTGACCTTGTTTCAGGTCACAGGTGATAACCTTGAGGAAGCTATAGTGAAGGTTGTTGAAGGCAACATATTGTTGAAGGCAACATATTATTTTATGCATGTTTAGTTCAGAGTTCTTGGTTTACTATCAGCAATAAGTCTTGCAATCTTTCAATTTCCAAGTATCCTGCAATTTCTTTTTTCAGTTACAAAGCAGGGTACAAAGTTTATCTCTTTCAAGTGTTGCAAAGATTTTTCAATTTCCAAGTATCTTTTGCAAGTTCTCTTTACAAAGCAGGTTACAAAGTAGGTTGCAAAGTTTATTTCTATCAAATCAATAAACCTTGTTTGTAGTCTATTTAGGGAAATCTTTGAAGTTGTTAGCTCAATGCGTGGGAAAACGCCAAAGGGTAACCTGTGAAATAAGGCGGGCCCTCTCGGGACCTGGTTTTCCCACTCGTTTTGGACATTCAACACCCTTAGTGAGCTTACTGGTGAGACCTCTTGGGTTTCAGTAAGTTCTCCGCAAGTTTCCAAACAAAGAGTTAGCCTCTAAAGAGGCCACATTTTCTCTCATTAACTCAACTTTAATTTACCTTAATGAAACACTATCAACAATTGCCCACGACTCCCTTCAAGGCACTGGTATAATTGGTTTATCTTTATGTGAGCAATCTTCTACATTCATTCAATTGTCTAACTTATATTGTTAAATCTTGCAGATCTTGTATCCTTTTCAATATATGCATGCTTATGGACAAGTGGTTAATTGCTTATCTCAAATGATGATGAATGTTAAGTGTTGAATGTATTTGTTTTTTTAAAGTAATAAACTCCTAGAAGTAGTTCTTTTGCTTTTTCAGTTTAAAAGAGCCTTAGATTATTTTCATAGGGACTAACCCCCTTGGCTTCGCTAGGAGTTGGCCTAGATGGAGGAGTTGAGGATCAGGTGACAACACCTTGAATCGAAACTTGCCCCCAAGTACACACCAAGTGGATTGAAGGTTTCTTCCATGTTACCCCAGGTGTGTATAAGGCAACAACATGCTCGTTAATGTATTTGGAGAATACTTAGCCAGATATTTGCCTTGTGGGACGTTTGAGTTATGATATACAATTGCATGGATTTATCGATTCAGATTGGGTAGGGAGTGCAAATGGAAAAATAAGTGCTACTTGGATATGTTTCAGTTTGACCTTTGCCATGATGTCATGGGCTAGCAGGAAACAAAAGTTTGTTGCACTTAGCACTGCAGAAGCAAAGTATATTGCAGCTTGTGATGCTTGTATAGAAGGAGTGTGGCTCCGTAAGTTGGTTTCTGGACTGTCTAATCAGGTGCTAAATTCAACAGTGATATATTGTGATGATCAGAGCTGTGTGAAGCCTTCAGAGAACCCGGTGTTCCATGACCGGACAAAGCACATTCAGATCGAGTATTATTTTCTCCATGATAGGGTCTAGAGGGGAGAAGTGGTTCTCCAGTATATCTTCACAGATGAGCATATAACAAATATTTTGGTAAAGTCTTTGTCCAAGATGAAAAGTTTGCGTACTAAGGGACAAGCTGGGGCTCATGGAGACGACTTCTTTATTGAAAGAGGAAGTGATTACTCTCAGGTTGGGAGAGAGCACTTATATGTGATTGATTTATGGACAGTCGTTTTCCAGTTCGGAAAATGGTCCAGGTTGGGCAGTTCCTTTCCTGTCCGGAAAGTGGTTCAAGATTTTTGACGAATAGTCGTTTTCCAGTTCAGAAAATGGTCCAGATCAGACAGTGATTTTCGTAATGAAAATGGTCCGATAGATTGTTGTTGTACCATAGACAACGATTCCCCTTGTGGCCAGTGTGGGGGAATGGTCTAGGACAATCATTCTTCTTGGCAGTCACTCTGAGTAGTGGTCAAGTAGAATGGTCCGCCTCGTCGGGCAGTGATCTTTCGAAGTTCACAGTTGTGAGCAGTTTCGAAGAATGGTCCGTTTTGGAGGTTGGTGCAGGACAATCATTTCCACAGGAAATGGTCTGGACAGTCATTCCCTAGGGCAAATTCATTCTCTCTAGGTTGCATTGTGATTAGTGTCAGAGGAATGGCCCAGTTAGGTGAATTGTCCAGGTTCAACAATCAGGGACAAGCATTCCTTAGGGCAGATTCATACTCTCCAGGTTTCACTATGATTAGTGTTGGAGGAATGGCCCAGTTAGGTGAATGGTCTATGCTCAGAAATCAAGGACATTTATTCTTCTATGCTTGGGAAGAATAGTCCAGATAGCCCATGGCTGATGTTTTACTTTCTGAGGGCAGAGGCTCTTCTAGATCTCACAGATGTGAGTGGAAGAATGGCCCAGATGGTTCTATTTGTATCATGATATTGTTTATGCAAGTTGATATCAGATGATATGATTGTTGTGGAGACTGTATGTCTCTGGACAATAGTTGTAAGCTACTATGGTGGATGTGATCCACTGGTAGTGACTGTGTCACTGTGTAGTAGCAGTGTGCTACTAAGAGTGGTTGTGTACCACTGGATAATAGTTATTATACTACTATGGATAGACACAATTGTGCTCTATTGGATGGCATTATAGCAACAATATGCTACTATCTGAGTGCCATGAAGACTACCACTAGTGTTGGAGTTGATTGCCAGCTAGATGGATAGTTAGTGTGTTGGTGGACAGACATTCTCCAGGCGGAGAATGGTCCAGATAGAACAAATTGCAGGTGCACAAGCATTCTCTCTGTGGAGAATGGTCCAGGTTGACAGTTTGTTGACATATCATGGATTGGTATTTTCCTAAGACACAGGTTGTTGCCCGATTAGGAAAATGGTTCAGGATCGATATTTTCTAAGGCATATAGGTAGAGATGGATCTCTATAGTACATATGAACCGATTAAAAAATAGTCCTAGATTGACATTCCTATAGGAATGGTCTCTGTATCCCATGTCGTAGCTTTCAACATCTGTTGGGACAATCATTCTTCTAGGAGGTATGTTCGGATTAGAAGAATGGTCCCTGTATCACTCTGTGGAGTGAGTGACTTATTCAACATCATGCTCGATTACTCAGATGGAGTATGGCTTCGAGAGATGATGCAGTTGATGCTATCAAATGATACTGATAGTGATGATGTTGCTCGTGAGTTGATCTACGTGATCATGAGATAGCCTATGTGGCTATGATGATGCTATTGATTGAATGGTTTTTTTGTGCTCAAGACCATTGCTTTTAATACCTCCCTAACTAGGAGGGAGTGTTGATATTATGGTAATTGCAGGAGGTATTAACCTCTACGTGTAACCTTTGACGAGACTAGAATATTCCGGGAAGTAAGAGAAGCCCTAAAACGTTGGATAATAACCCTAGAAGACAAGTCGGTTCAAGAGAATATTTAATATCGAGTTATTAGCCTCAAGAAAGAGAAGTCAGCCCAATCAAGTGAGATAGAGCAGTATAAATAGAGGGCGCTAGAGCTCATTTGACACTCAATCACTCACAACTGCATAAGATTATTGGTGCGCAAGTTTGGAGAGGGATTGCAACTGCGATTGGGCTTTTGGCTTTTGGTTGGATTTGGTCTCTTGGTTATGGTTTGGACTTTTTGCTTGGTTTCTGGTTATTCTTGCTTGGTTGACTACTCTTGGAGCTAAGTTGCACAAAATGAGGAAACATTTGAAAGTTATCGAAATGGGTACGACAGGAAACACGACCCTCCGAAAATGGAAACGTCGGGGGAAACGTCGTATATATATATAAACACGTTATCTTGTAAGAAAAACCTAATGACAGACATAAATGATATAAAAAATCCTAAACCTTAAACGAATAAAAAACATGTATGAATGGTTTATCTTTCTTAAAAATGGAAAAAAACAACAAATTTGGTTAGTTTTGGGGGGCCCGTGGCTTGCTTAGACACCCATACGGGCCCACAAACAACCAAAACAACGCTAGAACGTCGTCCGTACGAGTCGAAATGCCATCGTTCATACCGTACGACGTTTCCTACTTGCGAAACGTTGTACGGTACGACCGACGGGGTTTCGTACCCGTTTCGGAGTTTCGTCGAGTTTCCAATACCGGGACGACACCTAGATGGAAGTTTCCTGCAACTTAGCCTTGGAGAAAGGTGCGCTAGCCTTGGTTGGCTATTGGTATGTGTTGATATTATGGTAGTTGCGGGAGGTATTTACCTCCACGTGTAAACCTGACGAGGATAGAATACTCTGGGAAGCAAGAAGAAACCCTAATGAGTTGGCTAATAAACCTAAAAGACTTGTCGGCTCAAGAAGATAATTTATATTAGGTTATTAGCCTCCAAGAGAGGAAGTCGACTCAAAGAAATAATATATACTGAACAGACAAATACCCAGAATGAGAAGTCGGCCCAGGCAGTTAGCCAGATTTACTATAAATACATGAGGCCAGTCTTCATTCTGGTAGGCAGTCTCAGAATTGTAGAGCAACACTTGTGCGTACTGCAGTGCTCAGTTTTGTGCGCAGGTTTGGAGGAGAGCTGCCATTGCAGTTGTTGCAGCTAGCAGATCACGTTTGGCTTGGACTATCTTTTGGTCAGGGTTTGGACTATCTGATCAACTCTTGTTGGTGCGCTATCCTTGGGGAAAGGTGCGCTACCCTTTGTTTGGCTATCTAGCCTAGGGTTTGCTTCCAGAGTGATTCTCTGTCAAGGTTAAGGTGCTTGGAGGGTGGCTTCGGCCTATGGTTGGGTGACAATAGCGATATTGTCAATGGTAAAACGAGCACATTCGTTCATATTCTAACAGGTTATGGGCCCACACCTCCTTCATTCAGTCTAACCACTGGAAGGAAACATAGCCAGAAGGATATTAAGCTCGTTGAAGAACTACCGCTAGGGTTTATAGCAGGAGCAGTCACCAAAGCACTGTCGCTACGGTTATTAGCAGGTGCAGTTGTAGAAAATCTAATCCTCTCGTTGAGGCACCTTAAGTGAAGGAATTGACCTAATCTCCGGATAGATCAGTGCACCCTAGCCTAGCGCATCTCCTGGTCCTCTCAGCAAGCCAAGATGTCAAGTTTGAATTTTTGGTCAAATCTAGGGTTGACCAAGTCAAAGCAGCCATGGCTTACTCTATGAAGTCAGAGAACAAGTTAGATGGAGCTTCTAACTTTAGAGCGTGGAAGACAAGGATTGACCTCATCCTTGCCAAGAATAAAGTGCTGGATATCGTGAAAGGAAAGATCGTGGAACCAGAGTTTGAAGAAGGAAAAGAGAAGGA
>ML838539.1:61294-80870 GCA_009831015.1 Picea engelmannii
AATGTCATAACAAATAGAGATGCATATCTGAATAATCACACCTGGGTTGCATAATTCCTCTTAATGTGTTGGATCTTGAGATCCTTCTGGATCTATGGCAAGAGATCCCTTCTCCTGCAACTACCCTTTAAAGATTAACAATTTAAACATATGTGAGTACATACCTCTAATAGCATTTGCAGGTAGTGGCACCATCTGGTAGCAGCGGCAATGATCACCAACTCTTAAAAACTTCAAGGGTGACTGCAACTGGTACTACAGCTGATACTTAAACTAGTACTGCAATTGATTCTGAGACCGCAACTACAACTTAGGGCTTTACGAGGAAACCCTAATTTTTCAAACTTCAAATTTTGAAATTCTGATCCAAGGGGATAGATGCGTTGAGTTGAGGCGAGTAAGCTAGTGCAATCAGATTTCTAAAAATCCAATTTTTACCCCCTCAAACTTGACCAACGGATTTCTGGATTGGTGCTTCTCGTACTTCTGGTTTTCTGGTACTTCTCGTACTTCTGGTTTTCTGGTACCGGTGAAAACTAGGGTTTCACTTTTCGGGAGATCTACCCACTGAAAAGGTGCACTGAAGGTGCCAAAGAATTCCTTGGGTTAGGGCGCAGTTTTATGGTTTTGAGGCTGAAAATCTTCTTCAATAAAAAGCCCTAATTTTCATGTACGCAACAGTGACGTTTTTCTTCTTCTTGTGAAAGATGCTCTCTTCAGCTTACCTCTGATACCATGTTAGAGTTTAAGCTATTATTAGGTTTCTTTTCAATTCACTAGATAACCATGAGCATAGATAGGATCACTGAGAAATACACAATCACAAGAGACACATCATTTATCCTTGGAAACCCTCATGGGTGAGAAAACCCAGCAAAAACTTCCTTAATATAGATAGCCAATACAATGCCAAGAGAATAAACCAAACAATACAGAAAGTTCTCTCCCAAGTATGCGCCTCTCTCTCTCTTCCTTCTTCTCCAACTGCAGCTCCAAAGTTGCGCTTTGATGAACAAGTGAGTGAGTGAACAAATGAATGAGGGAGGGCACGGTCATCTATCTGCATACATTTGAATGTATGATGTCCAAGATCCCTTGGGATCTACTGTCACTGTTTGCAAAACTTTTCTTGGCATTTTTATCAAGTGCACATCCTTTGCAAACCCCATCATGTGCGGTAGACTTGTAACCATCTTGCTCAATCCTAATAGTGCTCTGTAGTTTAGGTGAGCAAGTCTTCAGTGCCATAGTCCGCTACGGCTAACATCATTATGTACAAAGGCTTGTTCTTGGTGTCCCTTCAATTTATATAGTCCTCCTTCTTGTACACCAATCACGGTAGTTGAATCTGTGTTTGAATTCTTGGGCCATAGTAGAACTTGGCCATCCACAAATGCTACCCTAAAACATTTATCTTCTAAGGCAGAAATGGAAAGAAGATTCTTCTTCAAGCCTTGTACAAACAACACATCTTTAATTGAAATAGGCTTACCTGAGTGAAATAGCCTTGTACAAGTTGAAGTGAGGCTTCTCCTACTCCTTTGACTGCATGTCTAGAATCATCCCCAAACTCTACTTGAAGGGATGAGCTCTTTTTTGTCAAGCTTGTAAGGGAACTTTTGAATCCGGTCAAGTGCTTGGAAGCATCGCTATCCACAAGCCAAGTATCACTCCCCTAAGTGATAGTACCTGTGAATTCTCAGACAAATACATATTCTTTGTCTTTTGACTCCTTTGTCTCTATATATCTATTGCATGTGCATGATGATTTCCTTTCTCCTTCGAATGAGGACAATGAAAGGCATAATGTCCCAACTTCTAGCAACTGACCTTTGATGCATCCTTCTTGTAACATGGTATTTTAGTTCTCTTTGAACTGTCTTCTCTTCTATCCTTCCTTTTCTTCACATGGGCGGCAAGAGCTTGATTTCCGTCATCATTTGTCTTTTGTGTTTTGGATATCAACCTAGACTCTTCTTGGGTACAGTCTATCCACAACTTGTCAAATTTGGGCAACTTACTCCTTACACAAATCCCTTGAACAAATGGGTCCCAAAAGTAGGGAAATCCATTGAGTGTAGTGGTTACAAGCTCTGCATCGTCTACTGAGTCTCCAATAGCTGCTAACTGATCCTTAATCTGCGAGATTCTCATAAAATAGTTGGAGATTGTTTTTGACTTGTTCATTGTCACGTTTCTGAGTTGATGCCTTAGAGTAAGCTTTCAGATGGTGTTCTTGCTTTCATAAAGTCTGGTTAGGGCATCAAACATTTATTTCGGTGTCTTCAATTTTGATACATTTGGTATCAGATGATCCTTAATCGAGTCGATCAAGATCCTTTTCGCCTTGACTTCATTCTTCCTGAACTTTGATTTGGCTTCGTCTTCTTCTGGTTCTGGAAGTACCTGCTTGACATGATCCAATAACTCATCCTCTTCTAGAATGAGTACCCTATGCTTCCAGGATCTGAAGTTATCTGCTCCATCCAGTCTATCTTCAACTCTCATACTGGTACTTATTTTTGTCGGTAGAAACCCTAGATCTGAGAAATTTCAAAATTTCGAACTCCACCAAACTGCAAACTGAAGGTTGCAGGGGGTGCGTTGGGGTAGGGCGAACTTCCCAGTGAAGGAATTAACCGCAACGATCTTGGGATAGTGCTCAACAAGCTTGACAAACAGAGTGTGTTCTAGCGGCAAGGTGATTGCAGCTGCAACGGCAAGTTACTATGGCAAATATGATCTTCCTTCCAGTGGTTAGATTGTTCTGAAGGTAACCAACTCTGATTCCATGTTAGATTTTATTCACTTTTACAGAGCAATTAGGTTTACCAGTATATTTGGATCTTCTTTCACATTAGCATTTATATCATGTACTGAAAATAAGAGCAGCAGTAACAAGCACAAGAAGACACAAGAGTTTATCCTGGGAAAAACCCAGCCAACCGTTCTTAGAGAGATTTCGTCCAAACAAGTCCAACCATGAACCAACAAATAAACCCTAACACAATGGCTAGCTAGAGATACAACTAGAAATACCACCCCAATTGTAGCGACAGCACCATACAAGGGTAGCGCACCTCTACTAAGGGTAGTGCACAAGAGAGTTACCACAAAGACTGAACAATAAAAATCTTTTGTTACTACAACTACTGCATCACCTTCCTCAGACTTGCGCCTCACTTTTCTGTGGATGAGAGAGTGTGAGTGTGTCCCAAATGAGCCAAGGTGTCTAGTATTTATAGTCTTCATGTCCTCCTTACTAGGCCGACATCTCCTCTAGGATGGTGTCACTCATTTATTATTTATCCTTCTGGGTCGACTTCTCTTCTGGGGTATTTCCACATTTGTTCAATGATTCTCTTGATTTCGAGATCTTCTTCTTGTCTAAGAAAGGTCGTCTAGGAGGGAAAGTACCTCTCGCAGCTACCAAATGTCAACAAGTTGGAGGTGGTTATTAAGGCTTTTTTATTGGGAGGCGTGAGGCATAATTGGAGGGCTACGTGTGTGGCACATTACATGCATTTACTTGGTCATCTTACTATATTTGTGCATATCCTTGGAGGGCGAACTTGTAGAGACACTTCTTGTTATTCTTGGAGGTGTATATTTATTTATTTCATGGAGTTTTAGCATGGTCAAAACCTTAATTAACCCTTATCTCCCTGGATTTGTTTCGTTGGAGGTTGCCCACTTATATTTTGGGGTTTGACTACTTCATCTTGCACATTCATCGATGGAGTTGGTTACCTTGGGATTTGCACATGTGGATTAGTTGCATGCAACTTGTGACAACTTTATAGTTTTGGAGGTTAGTTATGGAGCATTCTCCTAGAAGGAATATTTTATTGTTATATCTCTCGTGCACCTTGGAAGATGCACTTTGTGAGCCCTTTTAGGTGGACCCTTGAGCACATCCTCCTAAATTGAAGATTATTTTATTATATTTTGCATGCATCCATTATTGGAGGGCAAATTCTATGTTAACCTATTTAGCATGTAACTTGGCATAATACCTATTTATGGATGGTGTGTCCTCTCTTGGAGGTTATAGTTGCATATTATTGCTTATTTTTCGATGAGGACGACCTCTTTTGAAGAGAATAGCTTCCACTGTCCTTGATATTGTCAACCATGGATCTAACTACTCTGATATTTTACTATGTGTTGACTTGTCATGGAGTTAGTTAGAAAGATAATATATATTATTTTATGAGAGCCTTAATGTATTTAATGGATTTAATAACACCATAAGCCATGAACTAAGCCCTAATACATATCACTATCACACTTACTCTTGAAGGGTTTCTTTCTTTCCTGCTTCCCTCCGAACCTATCCCTCTACCTGGGTCTTTTATTTCCTATCTAGGTTGGCACACCTAATAGGGTTGGATGAAGGTTGAACTCCTGGGGTGGTGTGATGCTCGAATGGGATACTAAGGTAAATTGTTCACATGGCTTATATCTTAAGTGACAACTTCCATTGAATGATTTAAGAACTAATATTTTTTATGAACATTGGTTTACCTTGTCTTATACTCTGATTTGTTTTGAATGGCCCTGACATGGTTCCTTGAGGGACATCTTAGGTTTTCACCTAGGACGTTGTGCCTTTGTTGCAGGACTTTGGCACATGTGATGCAGAGCAGTGAGTCATCTAGTAACTCACCACCTTTAAACATTAGCTCTCACATCCTTGGAACCTTGGACGAAGGACAGATGGGCTAGTCATGATGGCACATAGATGGGCTAAAAGCCCATAGGCTGGGCAGTGTACTCCAAGGCTTATTATTCACTGGATCAAGGGTTAATTTTAAGAACTCAGTTCACGACAAATTATTTCTTAGTAAACCCTCATACTCATTAAGCAAATTTATTAAATAATAGCACGACTGAGTTTTAACAAATAAATCAGCGAAAGCATTAACAACGGAAACCAAACATCACATTGCACAAGATATTTGTAGGTAAACAACCCCTAGAAAAACCCTTGCGGGAAAACCAAATCTGTGGTGATTTTATTAAATAAAATCAAGGCTCTCGTCATGGGATAATGGCCCTTCTGAGGAAATACAAATGCAGTAAATAGTCTAGCCTATGACAAAAGATCAGTCCTTCGATCTTGTTCATTGTTACTTCCATTTATGTCCCCTTGCACCCTTTCCTCAGCCCCTGCCACTGCACACCTAAGTGCTCACTCACTCTTTGAATACCATCAATGTGTCTACTCCTCTCACTTAGGTTGTCTTTCATAACCTTGAGCTTACCCGAAGTCCAAAACCCTAGATCTCCTAAAGTGATCTACGACTGAGATCTAATCTCGAATTCACTTTAGATCTAATGGATAGGACTTAATTTAATTACTAACGCCAAATACTAAGGGATTTAATTAAATTTGTTAAAATTAAGCAACTGCAAGAGCCATTCTCCGACAGGATGGCATAAGACCCTAGTTGAGATCTAGGGCCCCAAGTGCAATCCTGGGGTTCTTGGTCTATGACCAAGAAGTTAGAGCCATGGCAAAAGACCCTAGTGAGGGCCCCTAGTGTATTGTTGGGGTTCTTGATGTAAGTCCCTAGATGTGTTCTACGACCCCTGGATGTGTTCCAGGGAATCCTTGCTCGGTGCTTGGATTGATCCTTGGTTGTGTACCTTGGTGGATAAGACCATAGTGGTGATCTAGGGCCCCCAGATGTGTTCTGGGGCATCCCGGTCTAGGACCAAGCAGTTCTTGGTCAAGGACCAAGTAGTTTGATTATATAAGTCTTTAGATGTGTTCTAGGGCCCCTGGATGTGTTCCAGTGAATCCTTGCTCGTGCTTGGATTGATCCTTGGTTGTGAAACTTCGTGGATAAGACCCTAGTGGTGATCTATGGCCCCCAGATGTGTTCTGGGGTATCTAGGCCTTGGACCAGGCAGTTATTGGTTAAGTACCAAGACGAGATGATGTGTGATCTTCTTCTCTCCCGAGATGGTCCATGAGACCTAGGAGCAGTTAAAGAAGAAGGACATGATCACATCACCTTTTTGGGCAGTAGCCTTTCTAGGGCCTGACCCTTGTTGGATTTGCCAGCCTTTCTAGGTGGCTCTGTAGCCCTTTGCGGCTCTTGGGTTGTCTTTGTGGCCTTGTTGGCGCCCTTGGCCGCTATATCGGCGACTTTCTTTGTTGTGGCCACTCTACAACCACTCGTGCACTTCCTCTAGCAGTTGGACTTGGAGCTCGTTGTCTTGGTGGCTAGTAGTGGCACCTGTTAGAGTTTAAGCTATTATTAGGTTTCTTTTCAATTCACTAGATAACCATATGCATAGATAGGATCACTGAGAAATACACAATCACAAGAGACACATCATTTATCCTGGGAAACCCTCATGGGGGAGAAAACCCAGCAAAAACTTCCTTAATATAGATAGCCAATACAATGCCAAGGGAATAAACCAAACAATACAGAAAGTCCTCTCCCAAGTATGCACCTCTCTCTCTCTTCCTTCTTCTCCAACTGCAGCTCCAAACTTGCGCTCTAATGAACAAGTGAGTGAGTGAACAAATGAGGCGTTGACCTCTCTTATTTATACAATGTGGCATGTGTTGAACTGAGGTGTCTTTTCACTAGTAGGGCCGACTTCTCATTTAGCATATTACAATTAGGGTTTGGCCAATCCGCAAAAGGGGATTTGGTCATTTACAATACTCGACATGATCAATCCGCAAAAGGGGATTGATCTACTGAATAATACATCAATAATAAATAGAATACTCTTTGTAGTTACATTATTTCAACACTCCCCCTTAACAAGAAGGGTATTCTACAACGGCATCAGGCGAGAGAGACGGCAACATCATCAACAGCATCTTGGAACACTGACTAGCGTATCTATAAATCATCGGAAGTTTTTCTCATCATCATAATTCACAGCATGGAACTAGAGTAGCATCATCATTCTTCTTTAGCATGAGGCTAAAGTAACATCATCATCTTCTTTAGCATGCAGCTAAAGTAACATCATCAACATCTTTAGCATGAGGCTAAAGTAACATCATCATCTTCAGCATTGAAGTTGAAATAACATCATCATCATCATCATCATATTCAGTAAGAAGCTAAAGTGGCATCATCAACATCACCTTTAGCAAGAAGCTAAAGTGGCATCATCAACATCATCTTTAGCAAGAAGCTAAAGTGGCATCATCAACATCTACATCAACATGGATTAGTATAACACTAATACATCATCATCGGTAATAACAACAACAACACAGCACAAAGGTTGGAGCATCATCAATATCAGCACTGGGCTAAGAGTCTTCAGCACGAGGTTGGCATCACAACACGAAGTTGGAAACACATCATCACAGCACGAGGTTGGCACATCTTCACAGCATGAGGTCGGCATGTCATCAACACGAGGTTGGCATGTCATCAGCACGAGGCTGGCATCACAACACTTAAGCTGGCACATCATCACAGCACGAGGCTGGCACATCATCATAGCAATTAAGCTAGTACATCATCACAACAATTAAGCTGGCACATCAACATTTTGTGGTACTCTGACAGTCTCTAAGGAGCTGCCCAGGAATCATAAGATTCCCTAGGATATAAAATCCTAACAGAGCTACCACGTGGTACTCTGACAGACCGTCCTTACCAGACCTTCGGGATCTGCACAGGAATCATAAGATTCCCTAGGATTATAAAAACCCTAACGAAGCTACCACTACTGATTAGGATACCATAGTATCATCAGCACTACTCCCCCTTTCGAGGAAGGTCGTTTCGAACTATACCAAGCTTGTCTGGAAAGTATTTAAACTTTACACAAGATAGAGGCTTGGTCTGCAACCTGCTCATCTGAGCCAACATATTGGAGTTTTATAGCTCCTCTCTGCATCATATCATGGGTAAGTGATACTGAATCTCTATGTGCTTCGACTCATCATGGAATACATGGTTCTCCATCATTTTTATACAACTTGGTTATCACATAGAATCACGATGGCTTCCATCTCTAGATCAAATAGATCGGTCAATAACATCTAAAGCCATATGGCTTTACAACTGGCAGAACATGCAACAATGTATTCCACTTCTGTCGTGCTTGGAGCAATACTAAATTGCTTCCTACTCTGCCATGAGATCATGGTTGACCTCAGACTAAAAAAACATCATGAAGTGCTCTTTCTATTAGAAACACTTCAAGCTCAATCTGAATCGGTGTAACCACTCAGTCTGAAGTCAAGATCTCTAGTATAATAGAGACCAAAATTCAACATACACTTAAGGTATCTCATCATATGTTTTGCAGCAACAATGTGAACATGTATGGGTTCTACTGGATACTGACTCAAGGCAAAACATATATCTAGCCTAGTATTCATCAAATACATCACTGGACCAGTAATCTGTCTGAAAAGAGTAGCATCAACCAATTCTGACGAGGTATCTACCAGAAGCTTCAACTTCGTTTCTATGGGTGTGTACATAGATTTGCATTTCAACATGTCAACCCTTTTCAATTTTAACTGCATGCTTCCCTTGGTTAAGGAAGATCTTCTCTGTGCTCTGCCAAACTTCAAGACCTAAGATATAATGCATTTAGGTCTTCCATCAAACTCTGTGGCGAACTTCTTCTGAAATATGTGATGAGCTTTTCTTCATCTTTTCAAGAATACATCATCTACATATAGTAGTAACATCACTGGCTCATCATTCATAACCTTGAGATAAAGGTTAGGATCAACTTTACTCTTGGTAAATCCCAAGCTCTTCAGGAAACTGTAAATTCTGCCATATCAAACTCTAAGAGCTTGCTTCAATACGTACAGATCCTTCTTCAACTGGTAGACATGAGTCTTTCTATCTTCAATCTTCAAATCAATTTTTCTCATTACATTATACCAATCTGGTACACTTGCTCGGATGCAACTCAATCTGCACAATCATGTGCTAGCTCTATGTGCTTTCTACAAAGCACTATCTGTCTCACTGATTGAGAGTATGTACTCTCCTCTTTCTGCAATTGTTCCTTCTGGAACTGGGACTCTGCACCCGCACCTGCTCTAAAGCTGTGAATGGTTGCTTCATTCTCACTTTGACTGCTGAAATCTGGGAGTAATTCCTCTACCCCATGGCAACAACTTCATCTAAAATTGAGAGTGGCTCAATAATTGATAGTGAAGATAGTTCTTCTTCTTTCATGGAGGCAACTCTATCTTTCATTGTAGTCATGTCTCCATAACCCAACTAATGTACTACACCAACTGCCACTCAATTTTTAAATATGGGGATTGTTCCCCATGCATCTCATACTATATATGAATCATGGTTGTTCTGGTTGTCTTCATAAATACTGGAACTATTTCTTCAATAAGTGTCTCGTCATAGTCTTCTCCCTCTTGCTGGGAAAATTCTCTGGACACACATCAGGCTTTCAACATCTGCAACATGCTTGATCTGTATAGATCATTCTTGGAAGTCAATATTGACTTCTCTTCTAGTCTCACGAAATAATCCATATCCTAGTCTTTTTGACTGGCTTCCTTCTCTGTTACTGAAACAATGGAATCTTCCCAGGAGATTTCATATCTCCTAGAAGTTTCTAAAGCTACGATCTAGTCTTCTCACGGCATCTATCTCCCAGTCCTGTAAGTTGTCTCTTCATCTAATCCTTTCTGAGATGAGGCTTACTCACGATTACTTCTGAGTCTACAAGTACTTCATTATCTCTTACAGGGTATACTTGGTGTTGAATACCAAGTCTAAAGATGAAAGACAGAGTCAGGCTTCAAACAAGATTTGCTTCCCATTCTAATGTTCGATCATCTTTGGAGCCTTCTACTCCTTTCAATCAATCTTCATATGAGATACTTTGAATCTCAAGAGATAGCTTCTTCTTCATCTTCTTTGGTACATGAGTGTCTATGGTCATGTACATAGTCTGCTTCATGTCTCATATAATATGTTGCCTTCAACAACCTTCACTATAGCTTCCTCAGGGTTATCACCTGTGACCTAAAACAAGGTCAACAAGCAAGAATAATACTCTTTTCATAATAGTAGATAAAACAATAGCACGAATAATCATCACAGTAGCTCCTTTAGAGCTATCACTTGTGACCTGTCTGAAGTAAAGGCTAAAAGTAAGAAATACAATACGAAATGAGGTCAACAATCTTATAGTGTTGTGGTCAAACATTCCTCCATGGCAACCTGAAACTAACACAAGAGATTTCTCCTAGAGGAGATGTTAGTTTGTATCAGGCAAATGATTACATTAAGCATTTATCTCAATATACTCGCATGCTACCAGGTATAGTACTTTTCAAAGACTAGTTATCAACTTGTCATGTGCAACTTTGAATCTTATCAACTTAATTAATCAAACCTGGAACCTGGAGAATAAACTCTATGATCTCAACTTTAATTCATCTAATACCTTGACTTTAATTTTGATCAAAGGTTAGTATGATGGTCATAGCTACAACATGCAACACTGATCAAAAGAATGTCATAACAAATAGAGATGCATATCTGAATAATCACACCTGGGTTGCATAATTCCTCTTAATGTGTTGGATCTTGAGATCCTTCTGGATCTATGGCAAGAGATCCCTTCTCCTGCAACTACCCTTTAAAGATTAACAATTTAAACATATGTGAGTACATACCTCTAATAGCATTTGCAGGTAGTGGCACCATCTGGTAGCAGCGGCAATGATCACCAACTCTTAAAAACTTCAAGGGTGACTGCAACTGGTACTACAGCTGATACTTAAACTAGTACTGCAATTGATTCTGAGACCGCAACTACAACTTAGGGCTTTACGAGGAAACCCTAATTTTTCAAACTTCAAATTTTGAAATTCTGATCCAAGGGGATAGATGCGCTGAGTTGAGGCGAGTAAGCTAGTGCAATCAGATTTCTAAAAATCCAATTTTTACCCCCTCAAACTTGACCAACGGATTTTTGGACTGGTGCTTCTCGTACTTCTGGTTTTCTGGTACTTCTCGTACTTCTGGTTTTCTGGTACCGGTGAAAACTAGGGTTTCACTTTTCAGGAGATCTACCCACTGAAAAGGTGCACTGAAGGTGCCAAAGAATTCCTTGGGTTAGGGCACACTTTTCTAGATGGTTTTGAAGCTGAAAATTTTCTTCAATAAAAAGCCCTAATTTTCATGTACGCAACAGTGACGTTTTTCTTCTTCTTGTGAAAGATGCTCTCTTCAGCTTTACCTCTGATACCATGTTAGAGTTTAAGCTATTATTAGGTTTCTTTTCAATCCACTAGATAACCATAAGCATAGATAGGATCACTGAGAAATACACAATCACAAGAGACACATCATTTATCTTGGAAAACCCTCATGGGGGAGAAAACCCAGCAAAAACTTCCTTAATATAGATAGCCAATACAATAACAAGAGAATAAACCAAACAATACAGAAAGTTCTCTCCCAAGTATGCACCTCTCTCTCTCTTCCTTCTTCTCCAACTGCAGCTCCAAACTTGCGCTCTGATGAACAAGTGAGTGAGTGAACAAATGAGGCGCTGGCCTCTCTTATTTATACAATCTGGCAGGTGTTGAACTGATGTGTCTTTTCACTAGCAGGCCCGACTTCTCAATCTGGGTGGTTATAACCACTTTAATATATTTTGGGGACCGACTTCTCATTTAGAATATTACAATTAGGGTTTGACCAATCCGCAAAAGGGGATTTGGTCATTTACAATACCCAACATGATCAATCCGCAAAAGGGGATTGATCTACTGAATAACGCATCAATTAATAAAGAGAATACTCTTTATAGTTACATTATTTCAACAACTCCTTCGTTTTGCCCAGTCGTCACATGTCCGTGTCTGCTCTACACCCAACCTATGCCATCCAACCTTCACACAATCGACAGCTACAACAATCCAGTGTCCACTTCCATGCACGGCTTGCTGCCTCCCGCAACTATGTCTCCTCCAGTGCTGATTTCTGCACACGACCACATGATCAACTCTTTGTTGACGTTGTGGTTGTCACGGCCTCTCTATTGTTGGCGGCTACAACTTCTCGACCTACACGCACTCTTGTCTCGGCCCGTGACTGGTTCTGGCGGCTGCAACTTTTACTTGGCGTCATTCCTGTTATGACTCCCTGCAACTCAGCTCGCAGATCTCCATTGTCGAAGCTTCCTCTACCAGCTTGCAATCAGTCGCGTGAACCTTCCACAACCGGCTACCTCACAACATCAGCTTGATCTCTGTTGATTTCTCTGCAACTGTGTGATCGCACAACGTACAGTGGTCGTACACTGTACAACTGCGGTTTTTTTTAATTTAGTTTACCCACTCTATAGCAATTTGTACGAGAAAAAGAAATCTCCCACACTAAAGAACATGATCTAATGCAAATTTGGTTCCTTTTCAGAGCTAAACCTGCTCTGATACCATGTTAATTTTCAGAACTCAGTTCCTGACAGATTGTTTCCTAGTAAACCCTCATACTCATTAAGCAAATTTACTGAATAATAACACGACTAAGTTTTAACAAATAAATCAGTGGAAGCATTAACAACATAAACCAAACATCACATTGCACAAGATATTTCTAGGTAAACAACCCCTAGAAAAAACCCTTGCGAGCAAACCAGATCTGTGATGATTTTGTTAAATAAAATCAAGGCTCTCGTCCTGGGATAATGGCCCTTCTGAGGAAATACAAATGCAGCAAATAGCTTAGCTTATTACCCAAGATCGATCCTTCGATCTTGTTGGTTGTTACTTCCCTTGCTGCCCCCTTGCACCCTTTCCTCGACCCTTGCCCCTGCACACCTGAGTGCTCACTCACTCTTTGTGTACCATCATTGTGTCTCCTCCTCTCACTTAGGTTATCTTTTATAACCTTGGGCTTACCCTAAGTCCAAAACCCTAGATCTCCTAAAGTGATCTACGACTGAGATCTAATCTCGCATTCACTTTAGATCTAACGGCTAGGACTTAATTTAATTACTAACACCAAACACTTAGGCATTTAATTAAATTAAACTCACTTTATTACAAAACTACATTCACTTACATAAAGTGAATCACCTAAGATTCTAAGAGGCATTTAGGACGACTCCCATCTGTTGACACAAACCCACATGGAAGTACTTGTCTGATGCTATTAAAACATTAACATCGAGGACGTTGCAACAACAGGCAGTCAAACACCATGCAAAGACGAGATGCAACTCCTTCCAGCATGGCAATAACACCCTAGATCTTGGACGTTGGCCCTCATTTGATGATGACATCATCTTTAGGGTTTGATGGACAGTTGGGGTACCAGTGATGATTGGCATGACCTTGGGTGAGGAGATACATCATTTGCCACCACTTCACCTTGGATTGGTGCCATGTGGCCTTTGGAGGCCTCCTCCTAGTCTAGGAAGGCTTGACGTCACCACACATGTGACCCTTATGATGCATTTTTGCATTTTTGCATTTTGTAAAGGTTTAATGAGGGGTCGACCCCACTTAAAATTAATGTTATATTATGTTATGTGGACAAAACGTTAGGCCTAGCCTCATATATAAAGGCTAGTGTCATTTTTATTTTGGATCATCACATTCCTCTCTCATTTGGAGGGGTAACACTTCAAAAGTTTCACTATTTCAGCCTTATTGGTCATTTCCTCTTATGCACTATTCTTGAAGGAGGGTCTCTTATGGATGCTTTGCTCATTTGGATGGATATTTTCTGGAATTAGGGTTTTAGGCTCTTGATTCTTGGATGAAGTAATTTTCTGCAATTCTATTGTCTCTTGTTGATGTTAATGGTTAAACTGCTTATCTTGTTGCAACTATCTTGTTTGGTTGAAACCCTAAGAGGGGAACATAAGTGCTTCTTTACCTCAAAGTTTTATTTGTCCAAGTTGTGAAACATCCTTGCTAGGATTAGAAGCCTAAAGCCCAAAAGTGTTTGCACTTTAGGGTTTTAACCCTAGACATTTGATCATTGACCTAATTGAAGCTACAAGAAGGGAAAAACGGCATCTAGGGCCCAAACGTGCTTGCACCCTAGATACCCTTTTCGTCAAAGTCTAAAGGACAACAACACTGATCTAAGAGTGTTATTGTGACAATAGTAGTTGTTAAGATCACTTTTCTTAATCTCTCAAGCATCCTACTAACTTTACTAACCCTAACTATAGAAAACTTCAAGTATTTCTTGCTGCTGTTATAAACATTTGCTACAGCCACTGAAAATTACATTAGATTGTTGCATACATCTATCTAAAAGTGGCTTACTTGTTCAGAAACTACCTCTAGCAATTGGATAATAATCTATTGGTTTAATGCTTACTTTTCATGGTCAATTGTTGTGTTTATGAGCATTATTTCTTGTTGTTGTTGCAAATCTTTTACTGCTGTCATATAATTGTTTACTGATAATTTGCAACAGCCATAGCAATTTCACTTGTCTAGTGTCTAAAGAGATCATTGTTGCATACTTTAGCTTGGTGACTATCAATATATGTTGCAAATTGTTCATTGTTCTGGGCAGGTACAACAATCACCTTGCAACTTCTCTTTTCTTTCCTAGACCTCAACCTAACTAATAGGTGATCAAGACAAAGGGCGGTAGGCTTGGATATTTCTTGCTATTCGATCCCTTAAGGTCACCAGGGAAGCCTCCCTTGTGGTGGACCTCCTCCATCACTAAAATGAGGGAAGATTCTACTTAGGTGACAATGGTAGTCTCTTCTATAGTTACACAAGATTTGGGGATCTTGTAGAGGGCTTTGCACAAGTACAAACCATGTGATAATAGTAACCAGTGTTTTAAAAGTTAAACTCGGCCTTGAAATCAGCCAAGGGTCAACCCGGACTCGGACTTGAGCTCAGCCATGACTGGGACCGATTGGAATTTAATGACTCGGTTTACTAAAAAATACATAAATATATAAATTTTAATGAAAAATATCTTCAACACTACTCCAAAACTCCAAATGCCTGCAAATGTTCAATGAGGTGTGAGGCAAATAGAGGTGGGGGGTCTATATACAGTTTGTTTTTAGGAATTAGAGTGCTAGGATTTAGGGTTTAGGTAGGATTTTTTTTTTTAACTTTTCATTCAAAACTGCGTCGCGATGAGGTTGAGGACCAACTTGGTCAAGTAGGTACAAACTCAATCGAGATGGACTGGTTCAGTACCAAACCGGTCCCCAAACGAAGCAAAGGGCGAGTTGACTCAATTTGTGGTCAACTCGATCAACTCAATCACGTCCAAGTCAAAGTCGAACAAATTTAAAAACACTGGTTGTGACAATCCTAATTTTCCAAATATTGCTTGACAATTGGGTCTAGCTCGAGTAGTTGTGGGATGGAGCATTATCATCACCACTCAATTTCTACTCCTGTAAGTGACATGTTCAGCTCATAATGAGTATATTGTTGTAACAGCTTTGAACCTCGTTGTTGACCAGGACTTGTGCCCTAAAGAATCTAAGGTTTACCCTAAGTACCATCCTCAAAGTGAGAGAAAGTACCTGGGGGTTTTCTCTTTATGTTACCTAGAAAAAAAATCCAAATATTGCAGGGAAGTAGCTACAATGGATTTCCATTGCCATACTTAAATGGGATTAGAATTACATTAAAGGCAATATAAAATACTTCCATGATGCAAGAGAGATTGGGTTAAATATTTTAAAAAATGATGACTTACAATCCAATAAATAATATCCCATCAAAAAAGACAGAAAAATAGAATTAAAAGATAACCTGATACAAAATATGCATCCAATTTGAACCACATGGACCTGGCACGTGTTTCAAAATTGTGCCACACTTTTCAAACTCACGCAGCACCAAATTTGTGTCTGCTGGAGTAAATCTGTAAAATAATAAAACAAAGAAACTAAGCAGACTGCTGGGGCAAAAATATACTTATGAAAAATAGAATATTAAAGGACATAATGAATTAAACTCTTAGTTACACGGTGCATGGTGCAAACAGGTGTTAGTAAAAAGGCATACAACAGTTGCAGAAAGTTTACACAGCAAAATGAGGGAGAAAGTATACAAATAGCTAAACATTACTTTTTTTAAATGCCATTCATGTGAAAACAAGAAAAGGTGTGTTCCACTTAATTAGAGATTAATTAAGAAGTCTTCAACTAATCTAACAGGCATAACCTATTTATTTTTTTCTAACTTTAATTTAAGTGATTAAATATGTACTGGTTATGACCATTCCACATACTTTACCATCCTTCTATAATGATCATGCTAAAAATTACACCAAACTTATCTCTGAAGTGCACAAGCTTATTTAGACCAACAGGCTTGTTAAATATATCTGCAATATGCTTCTGAGTTGCACAATATTGCAGCGTTGTTTCTTCATTTTCCACCAGATGTCAGATGAAGTGCCAATGCACTTCCACATGCTCAGTTCAATCATGAAAAGGGGGTACTTTACCAACTTTAGGACACCTGATTATCACATTAAAGTCGGGTAGAATCAGCTTGTATGATTTGCTAATCAGCGAGTATCCTTCTTGATCGAATTGTTTTAGAAGTCGCTCTCTTTATTGTCTTATACTCCACTTTGTTATTTTTTTATTCCGAGATTGTTCTCCATTCATCAGTTTCTATCATTTCTTTTTTTTTCCCTTGGAAAAAAAACTGTTATATTCGAGTAGAATACAACATGATCATTCATTCATATGGCCTTTACAGGCCCCAACTCAAAACTGTAACTTGTCCGACCAATTCTTTGGTCTTACTTACCCTGTCTCAAAACTGAGAGAAAACCTTCTACATCCTTTTACATTCTATGCAAAATTCTTTACAGCCGCTATACACTTTACAATTCCCTTTACTTCCTGCCTAAACATACTTAAAGCATAATGTAGTCTTAATTTTAGAAGCGAATCTCCGTCGCTTCTGCTTCCACTCCTTCCTTATACTCATAATAAGCATATGTTCCACTGTGAAGCTCCAAAGCATCCATGGACAATTCATCAGCTTTGGAGTTTAGCTCCCTCGGTATGTGGTGAAAGGACAGCCATTCAAAATCTTGAAATGTGAGCCTGATGTTCCTTCATATATTTGACAGGTGAATATTTTGTATATTGACTCTGCCCTGAGCCCATTCAATTACCAACTTGGAATCTCCCATCACTTGAAGTTTGCATAGATCTTTCTCCTTTGCCACATTCAACAAAGTCCAAAGAGCGATGAATTCAGCCCTATTGTTCGTTCCTCTTCCTAGGGCATACCTGATATGTATATAGTGAGATTGATTGAAGAAGAGCACCACTCCCACCCCACAAATAGAAGGATGTCCTTGAGAAGCCTCGTCAAAAAAACGCCACGGGGTGCCAAAGTCCAACTTAGGCATCACTAGGCATCTTTGCTTCTGGTCCTTGGGCTCTGCTTTGAACTCCGAAGCCTAGCTTAAAGTTAATGCGGCTGTAACTTCTACGGGTACCAGAGAATCCTTGAACACTGATGTGTTACGTGCCCACCATAAGTTATTAACCAGAATGCTAGGTAGGCACGAGTAGGAGGACACCAACTTGTCCAAATACCAGTTTTTGACATTGTCCTTGAGACTGTAACCCTTCCAAATAGACATGGCTCCGAGCTTGTCCTTTATTAGACCATAGACAGTGCCTGCATAAGAGCACGAAACAAATAGATGAGAAATTGTTTCTTCCTTGACTTTACATAATGGACATTGATTGGGTCCAATCCATCCTTGTTTGGCTCCATTATCCCAGGTAAAAAGTTTGTTTTTCAAAGCGAGTCAAAGGGCTAGTTTACAACGCAGGGGATTATTGGTCTTCCAAAGTGGCTTCCACCACCAGCTAGTGGGGACGTCTACCTTGTCCCCAAAGCCAGCTTTATATCTGACCTTTGCTGTAAAGTTGCCTCCTTTGGGATTGAGGGACCAACAGAGAGAGACCTTTGTGTCTTTGTTTAGGTTGATAGAATTTTCACATAAAATGTTCAGAAACGAATCCCATTATTCCGCTAGGTTCGCTGGGATTTGCAACAATTCCACATTTTTCCAACCTTCTCTGCCTCTGGGCTGAGGGAAGCCTATACAGGCATCAGCTAAGGAGAAGATTATGGCTTCCCTTAGATGTAGTAACAGAAGTTCTGACAATCTGAAAAGATTCCCGCCTCTAACCAAGGATCTTCACCTAGTTGCACTTGCCTCCCATCACTGATCTTCCAAGTCGCGAAGTCTCCAACCAGCGGGAATGCCTCCACCAATGCCTTCCAAACTAAAGATCTGAAATGTCCCCATTTTGGGGCATTATTACATTACAAAGTGTTATGCTTACCAGAGTAGCCAGATAGGGGTGACAACGAGTTCAAGAGATATTAAGGGGTTTTATTGGGCCCGACTTGCATCGTTCATCATATTTCATCATCAGGATCCATTCCGCACAGCTTGGATTTGGTTCTGTTGAATTCCCACAATTTTCGTAATTTTGAGTTATTATGGGTTATATTTTAATTAAATTCACTAAGAAGGTCATATTGGGCATAATACTTGGAGAAACCTATTTAGTGTAATAGCTCATCGGAATCGAGAAGGAAGAGCACTATAGGATAAGATGATGAGAAGTGACTTTCAGTGGCCAGAGAAGCCATGAGGATGGATAAATCACTTTTTAGAGGTAAAATGGTTAATTAATCAATAAAGTGATTTAATTAAGGAATAATAAAATAAAGTAAAAGTCACTTGGAGAGAAAAGGTGAACCGGGGGGATAAAAGAGAGATATGGGTCTCTATTCTCTCATTATATTGATTATCATTTCGATGTCTGGCTCCTTGCTATAGAGCCCATGATACTTGGGGGTTTTGAGGGTTTTGACTAAACAAACCCTAGAGATCAGCTCGATGGTGAAAGATCCCACCTTTCCTGATCCAAGCTTGGTCAAGGAGGTGAAAAATTCCTCCCTCCCCATTCTATTCAATTCAGATCCATTTCAGTCATTCATTTGTGACACAAGGCGAAATATTGCTTGAAGGGGCACATTTGGCAGTGGAAATCTTCATATTTTTGGGTTGTATTAGTTTCTACTTGTTGGGATCAATTTCTATACATCTTGGGTGAATTATTTATGAGGAGATTGGTCATTTCATTGGTGGATCAAGCCTCATCTTCAAACAAGGGGAATTCAGACCAAGCAGGGCACATATCTTGTCATTGGGGCCATCCTTTGTTGAAGAAATTACATATTTTTGGAGCAGTTGTTAGAGGAATTCTATTGGGGGACTCTTTGTCTTCCTTTGGCTGTGTTTTGTATGTATTTTCCAGCCATATATCCACTGTAGGAAATACATTTCAAATCTGGAAATTACTGTGTGTTGGATAGCCAAGTGCATATTAAATAAAGCAAGGATTTGAGGTACTATCTTATGGTGTTTAATAGCTATTAGTTTCTGATTTATTTGGTTGTCATTGCATGTGTTTTCCTTATATATTACATGAAGAAATATGGGCCAAACACATCAGAAAATACACTTAAATGAATGCTACAGCCATTGAACACAAAGTGTTTGACAAAACACTTCAACCA
>ML838540.1:0-33184 GCA_009831015.1 Picea engelmannii
AGCTACACATGAACTTCATTAGAAAGCTCATTCATGATCAAGTTATTGAAGTTCTCTTTTTCCCTACAGAAGATCAAGTTGCAGAAATTTTCACAAATTCTCTTACAGAAGCGAAGTTTTACAAGCTTCAATCTATGTTAGGAGTTCAGGAAGTTGTCATTAAGGGGGGATAGGCTCTAATGCCTCCTTCCTTCTCCTATTGCGTCACTATTGTAAATCCTTCAATCCTATCCCAAGTTGTTCTTAAGGGGAGATGTTAGGATATTTAGACACTTAGGAGTTAGTTAAAATCTACTTGGTCTAATGTGTCATTAGGTAAAAGTGTGCTTCTTAGTGTGTTTCTTTAGTATGCATTTGTAGTTAGGAAATCTGGCAGTCATGATATGTTCCCGACATAGAGTGATCTGACAGTTCACATTCTCCTCGATCTTAACGGCCATTGATCCATGGATTAACACCCAATCGGTCGATGATATCTATTTAAACATCATGGAGGGTCATTTGCCAATGATTGATTGTGAGAAAATCTCTTGTAAAATCTCTTTGTAATATTTTTATTTTGCATTAATAAACTGCTCCAAGTAGTCGCGTTGGCTAGGGCCGTGGATGTTTCCCTATAGGGGTTTTACCACGTCAAAACATCGGTGTGTTGATATTTGATCTGGTTGTGTGAGTGGTTACTGAAGGTGTTCATCCTCTGTTGGAATACCTGTTTTGTCAAACAATAACACCCTAACAAGTTTCATGCACTCACGACTGGAGAAAAGACAATTAATTAATTAAAAATTCCAAATCAATTAACATTGATTTTAATAAATTATTTCCAATAAGCCAATAACCAAGGAAACCATGGAATATGAGGTATATAACCATTTGATATGGGGGTAAACAAGCATGTGACAAGGGGTTTCAAATTCATTCTTGATTTATGGGCATTGTATAATGGTATTTAGCGTGCCCATTTAATAGAAAACTATATTTTCATTAAAATTCCCACCGACTTTCAAAAAAACATAGTAGTCATGAATTGAAAATTGAGTATATCTTGCAACTAGGAAATTTATATGTAAATGGGTATGCAAAATATAATTCAGATTTTTCTAATCTATCACCCAAGGTTTTGTATCAACTTCAAAAAACACTCTTTCCTACACAACTAAAGAAAACAAATTCAGTAAATAAAAATAAACTTGTAAATCATCATGTAGAACATCAAAAGATTGTGTTAATCATAGAAGAGAAAATCTAAGCATAAGAATTGGTGAGATAATATTTGTGCGCAAGTTCTTAATTCCCATGCCTGTCAAGGAAGAGAAAGGTCGTATAAATAGCCTCAAAGGGTAAAATGTTTCTCATACTCAGCTGAAACATTGTTGTAGCTTCATACCTAATGCATTTTCCCTCACTACATTTTTTAGCTTATTGGGGCCCAGTGGGGATTCCCTAAGGAAAAATGCATCAATTTCCTCATTCACATGCTATTACTGCTACCCCATGGCTAGATTTTTCCTTAGCTACATTTATTAATTCGTCTAGGGCTCGAAAGATGTTCCTCAGGGAAAAATGGATCAATTTTTGTCTTTCTTTTTTGTTATAGTTTCCCCAATGTTATATTTGTTCCTCTAGTGCACTTTTTCACTTATCGTGTTTGACAAGGCCTTTAAGGGAAAAATGCATCACTCGATGTTTTTCTTCATATTGTAACTACCTCACCAATGTGTTTTAACCTCTAAGAATTTTTTCACTTGTTGCAGGGTCTTGTGAGGTCCCCAAGAGAAAAACACATCACTTGATGTTTTGTTCCATCACTACAATTTCCTGACCAATGCATTTTTTCCTTAAGTGCATTTTTTCCTTAAGTGCATAGTTCTAGTGAGGCCTCCAAGGGAAAAACTATCCCTTAATGTTTTTCTTTTTTTCTACAAATAACTCACCAATGTATTTTTTAGTTTGTGTTAACCTCTGACCAGTTCCCTTACCAAATCAATGCTTGTAGCATATGGTCATTGTCTTCTAGGTATCGATTTCTTCACCAGAGGTTTGTTTCACCTTGGAGTTGTAATATTTTTCCTCTAAGTGTTGTGAAAAATCCCCAAGGTGCCCAATGCATTCTCTAGGAACCTGGAACTATTGTTAATGATGTTGAGAAGCTGCATGTACCATAGGGAGTACCAAAATATTAATATTTTTCCTAAAAGATTCATCATTTATTACACAATGTCCAAGGGCATCAAAGTGAGAATGTTACATCCATTGACTAATTGAAATTAGCACACATCGTTCGAGATTCCAAAAGGGTAACACATAGTGCCCAGATGTTTTGAGAAGATCATGTTTCCTCAAATGGAATTGAATCAACACACAATGCTCAGAGGCATCCTAGGTGAAAAATTCAATTGCTTTGGCTTTGTCCGATTTAATAATACTCATGAACAAGATTTATGAGTGTTAAATAATTATTACAATTCTTCAAATAATCCTATATTATTCTTGTTCTTTTAAAATTGATCGTCGGGTCCTATGTTGTCACAACAACACTATGGCATCCTATGCAACTTTATTTTCTTCAAAATGACACAAGGATACCCTTTTTTGTCATGGTAGTTTTACAAAATTGAATACTATGTTCTGCAATCCATTATTACATTTAGCAACATAGACAATTGATAATTGAAACAATTATGTCAATGGACCCTTCACCACTCAAATCTCGTTATTTTTTACTCTCCCCATACCCATCATTTTATTTTGTTAAACGCGATGGTTGAACATGTTTCATAGTAATAGGGATGTCATTATAGTAATTGAGATTAATCATAACTCATGGAATCCCATCAATATTAATTTATATAATATAATAAGAGGTGCATTTAAACAACTTCAATGAATGCCTTTAAAAGTAAAAAATCAATTATGTAATATGAATTGATTTGAAACCTTTTCTCATAATGCAATGATTTTAATATTTCATGAGCGATCTATTCATTTGAATCCTAAACACATAACTTTTAATATTTCATATACATAAGGAACTACAATTATAAGAAGGCATTCATTGATCATCCTCAAACAAGCAAAGGGAAACACCACAGTCAAGTTATCAAAGCATAAACAAAGGAATCTAATAAGATATTCACGAGCAAGAGGGTTTTGAAATCATTGTTTTCATCAATGCATAAGGTAATGAAAAAATACTCGTCAATCTAAGGATATCCATTTGATTAAACATAAGGCAATGGGGAAGACATGGAGAAATCAACACATCATATGCATTTGAGCACAATTCAAGCAACTAAGTCGATAATATGATCAAAGAAACTTAATTCTTTTGGGAGCACCAATTTCCCTAAAAGCAAGGATAGTAAGATACAATCAGTGAAACTTAAAAAAATTACAAGGTCCCCAACACCTACAGCCTCAATTTTGTTGAGGGCGTCAAAACTACCCACTACCACAGGAAAGGAGTTATCATAGCATGTATTTAGCATCAAATTCAACAATATGAAATAGCTTAAATTAGATCAATATTTAGTGCATTGCATACCCTTAGTTGGACAACCCTCATTGGCATGTCCCATTATTCAAGTGGATATTTGGATATTCCCATCTTCCTCGCTCTACGGTCCTCGACAAATTTAATATAATATATATGTAATCACCAAAAGTTGTAAGTTGTCATCCTCAATAAATTTTATATAATATAAATGTCATTGAAAAAAATTGCATCCAACAATCACAAGCACTTTATGTCATTTAGTTAGAAAAAGAATATATCCCTATTAAACTTGGATCTATTAAGTGTTGGTGCAAAAATGGAGACCAGGGTTCTCAAAGGTTGCCAACAAAAGATACCGCTATAGTCTACTAGAATTGACATATTCAACCTTCTCCAAGGGAAGTAGGTCTCACCCAAAGCGTAGTCGAGACTTGTGTAGAGGAGTCATGGAGAATGCATCGTCATATTTATTGTAACCAGGTCCATATTCATACATCCATACATAAAAACACATTCATAGAAAATACTTAAATGTTGAATACACATGCAAACGTAATTGCGCAACATATAAATCATAGATGCATATGCAGTAAAACAGAATGTTAAGGCCCAAACAATCCTTTATATTATTAGTGTCTCAAAACCCAATCATCCATTGAATACATCTCCTATACAATGGCTTACATAGTAGAATCCCTTATAAGATACTCATTACAGACTCCATCTAACTATGCAAAAACATTGACATTTACAACTCTTTGCAATAGCTTGTCTCTACTGACTCACGGACAACAATGATAATAATAGTACTAGAGGTAACCCAACTTAACCCTTTTCCCATTACATGTCTCTAGATCTATAGTTTTCCCTCTGGTGCTTCTTCAATTCTTGATTTCGTTGTCTTTTCCTGATTCCTCTTCAATTGTATTTTCCAATGCACATCCATCTAGTGCATCATTGATTTCGTTGTCTTTTCTTGATTCCTCTTCAATTGTATTTTCCAATGCACATCCATCTAGTGCATCATCTATTTTCACTGTTGGCACACTTGTAGTTAGCTTTCCACTCGTCTAATTGTTTTCTTCCACTTCGACTTCATTGTCATGTTTCACTTTCCGCAAAACTTTGGCATTGGCATTTCCCAAATTGAGCATTCCTGAAAAATGGAGGGCCCAACAAGCCCCGACCACAATATTTGAATAATCCTGAGTCAACCTTCCGCTTCCTTACTATGGTCTCCCTCAAATGGAGGGCCCAACTTAGAGATGACCTGCACTACTTGCTGGCGGAATCAGTCGTACTGGTCCACTCTTTCATGCCATTTCCTGATGAGAATGGATGCCCCTGCAACAAATTCTTGGCCAGCAGCAACAGTTGACTCTTCAGGATTGGTGGAAAATAGGGCATTCCATTCGGAGTCAATAGTTGAATTGAGGTGTTGCAGTTGGACATAAGTAGATTGGACCGCAGGGTGGAAGTCCTTGAAATATTTCTTCGCAGCTTGAGTAGCCTCATGTAGCACATCCATCGTTTCATCCACTACTTGGATTGCTGAAAACTTGGCTTGTTGTTCAATAGGATCATCAATGTATTGTGCTTCCGCAATCAGTTGGTCAAGCTGTGCCTGCAACCCATCAACTGGCTTGTTGTGGTGCTCCAATAACCTGACCCAGTCATTGACCATATTAAACAATTCCCAACATTCATCGGCCCGAGAATGGAGGGATGAGCGAAAATTATCGCCTTCAACAATGACCTAGGTGATCTTCGTGCGCGGAGCCTTGGGATATTCTTGCTCCTGGAGTCGAATAGTCTAAAGTTGGTGCTAGAGATTGGTTTCCTTATCCGCGAGTTTCATCCATGCGTCTGCAACAAGTGTGATCTACTCTATTGGCGCAATCGGGGTAATGTCTTCCAGAAACTGTGGAGTTACCTGTCTGAATTTGGTCCAGACTTGAACAAATTTATCTAACACGGCCGCAATAGTATATTCAGCCTGCACACACAATCCATGCTCATATTCATTGGTGAAAGATGTGGCGACCATCTCTTGACGCAATGATTGTGACTACTGCATGAGTTCTTCATTAACTTGTTCACCCGTGATAATCCTCTGCTCCAATCGGTCAGTGGATGTGTGCATAAGCTGCAAGAGATGGGGGGTAGAGCAAGTCACAAGCTCTCCACTGGTGAGAGATAGATCCATTGGAAACTGTGATACTAGCAATTGGCCACTGGAAACACAGTGTTCTTACATTATAGTAGTTTCAACTCCATCTGGACTAGCTGAATGAGCCCAGAAACTTTGTGCAAGATGGTGCTGGAACTCCTATGGAAGTGTTGCAACAACATCAGGAAGCTCCAGGCATAGCTCTAGGATAGCGCAGCATTGTTGGGGATCCCACAGCAATGGCACAGTTTGTTCTTTAATCAATCATGTGCATTGGGCCGATTGAGTGTCGTCCTAGGTATCCATATGGTATTGCGTACAATCCTGGTCCATCTACACTTGCACCTCTAGCCCTGTCTCTAGATCTGAATGGAAAACAGTTTCTGGTTGTGTGTCTAGGGGGACTTGGACCTACGAAACCTAGGGGAAATTGTAAGGAATTGGAATAGTGGTGCCTACAGTTGTAGCAGAGGGGTTGCTAGACTCTGCAAGTAAATATTGAGATGTGTGTGGGTAGGGAATAATAAAGAGAAAAGAGGGGCTCCAGGGGCATAGGTAGTCTTTTGTCGACTAACCTTCAATGATGGTGGTACTCGTAGGTTCAACTATAGGCTCATCAGGGATATCGATAATGTAAAAAGATGATGGGATAGGTGATGGAGTGCAAGTATGAGGTGCAATGGATGAAAGAGGTGTGGTTTTCGTGATAATGGGGTCAACGGAGGGCAAGCTAGTGCATGTTTTCTTCACACAAAAAGAAGAATCAAAGACTTCACACAACTTCTTAGCGAAGATGGTAGCATCATCTGGGATGGATGGAAATGGAAGCGGAATGATAGGAAATGTATCTTCTTTTCCTTCTTCTTCCTTAGGGTCCTAGGTTGTGCGTTGTCGTTTCTGGTCGGTTTTGATGGATCTTGGAATATCAGTTGGTGTTGGGGCTTGCCTTCACGAAATGGCAGGTAGTTGATAGGATATGTCAGAACACTTTTGTTCTCTCTTGACCTCAGGATAGGAACATACCTCCTTGTCTAAAGTCTTCTCATCAAGGTAGTAAGGCATTGGAGGGGTGTGAAACTACTCTATCTTTGTACCGAGAGGTCACACAAAGGTGTTGTCTCAGTTCATTCCAAACCAGATCTTGTTGGTATGGCGATTGAGAAAGTCCTAGGGAATTCAAAAACGTTGAGTGGCATCGACGAGGTCATTGAACCACTGTAGGAAAGAAGAGATGTTGAAGGAAGTATTGGAAGCATCAGTGTGAGCCTGTCAGGGCTCAAACCTCATCACAACCTGACTATATGAAGTTTTTGTGAGATCCCTCCCCGCTAGCGGTCGTCATTGCCACATAGAAAAGGAAACTAAAAGGTAACCATAGATGAAATAACCTATTTTCTTATGCGCATCCACACAATCCTGCAACATCTTCGTTCCTAAGTATTGGCACTAGTTCATAGCCACTCCTTGCACACATAAGTTTGTGATGGAAAGAGTGTCTAATGTGCATTATGCTATGGTGAAGGTCCTCATGACTTTGTATGTGATCAAGTAGCAGGAGCAGTGGACAATTTCAAGCAAAATGGGGTCAATCAAGGATATTATGCCACCTTGCTTGGTATTGAATTTGTCATAGAGACTAGGTTCTCCCTTCTTCTTTCCGTGCTTTCCCGACCCCTAGAATCCCTTAGTAACATTGTCTCCCTCCATCAAGAGACCTGTAAGTTATTTTATATGTTTGGAATGAATCGGATACTCTCTATCTAACCACAAGGATCCATTATGGATGTGGATGATAAGGAACTTGGTACATCATGCGACTTCACCGGAAGTATCGAATACTGGAAAATATCTCAAGTTTGTAATAGTGGACTCCCACAGTGGCACATAGGGATTCTTCCACTCCACCCCAACGTCACTCGAAGGTAATTGAACATAATCTAGGTAAACCTTGGCTTTCATCTGAGGAAATAAAGCACCATCCAAAAAATATGTATAGACTAGTCGAGTTTACTTGACTTTCCCTTGTAGATCTCTGAGGACGACAACTCACAGGTCAACGATGTTTGTGGGAACAAAAATATTTGGGACAGTGCCCCAAGCAGTTCCAGGTTGGACCATGGTTGGAAACTGACAATAGTAGACAAGCACGACAAGGGGACAAAGGTGTGGGTAAGAGTTCATAGGATACAGAGTAGGCTCCAGGGTTGGGTATGCAAAGAGCTTGAGGAAAACAAAATAATGTGGAGGAGTCGTTCAATGACGAGTTTATGGGAAATAGAAGGGAGGTGGCATTATGGTCATTCATTAAGGGAGACATCATGGAGGTAATTCGACATTAACGTTGGATAGGACCAGCGAACAAGGTAAAATATAGCGTGGGATTTGGCCATTAAAGAGTATAAGATAAAACACAATAGAGTGGTATCGGTGCGAATAGAAAAAGTAATTACCGCACCAACAGTTAACCAAAAGAGTACTAACAATTGGTGGGATTCAAATGACTCGGAGCGGAGATGATGGGATAGAAACCAAAAAGGTACCAACGACATTTAACGACCAAGGTGACAGCGACGTGAGGTTGATTTCGAACATGGAAGATACTAAATATGAAAGGATTTTATTTAGACCTCCCCGACCACAAAGCTAATATCCGAGCTAGAAAAATTGACAATGACAACTAGACTCTAATACAAATGACAGTTGGACACGCCACTACTTTATTGACGAAAAAGGAAATAGCGAAAATTCACTCTCGATGATAGTTGAGTGTTGCGAAACTTCACTTATTAAGAAGAAATGTATGGTTTTAGAAGTGCGTCATTCACCCATCCTAAACAAAGAATACCATTGAGTTGTTCCAATCTAACAGCTCCAGAGTGTCGAATGTCCGCAACTATGAAGGGTCCAAGCCAATCCATCTGTAGTTTCTCGAGATGATTTTGGTACTTACTATCATATAACAGGACTTGATCGCCTTGCAAAAACTTCTTAGTATTAATGTGTTTTTTCATGCCAAGCCTTTTGTCTAGCCTTCTCCATAGTTTGATGAAAATCTGCTAAAAATACGGCTTCCTCAAGTTCCATCAGTCCTGCAACCCTTTATGCAAATGATTCATCATCTGTCATCTGAGTAACTTGCTCAATGTATAAACTTGGAGTAATGAACTCGGCGGGGACAACTGCTTCTCTTCCATAAACCAGTTGGAATTTAGTATACTTATGCAGTTTCTTTGTAGTAGTTCTGTAATCCCATAATACGGCAGGAACTCTGTCATCCCATTCATCTCAATTTGTGCAACATACTTTGGTTAATTCTCGTTCCAAAATCTTGTTGAAGGCTTCGACTGTCCTGTTTTCTTGTAGATGATATGGACTACTCTTGTGATGTTGAATGAGAAATTCTTGAGTAAGAGTATCAATAGTCTCAATGATAAAATGGGCTCCTTGATCGCTAGTTAAACTCCAAGGACACCAAAATATAGTGATGATGTTATCAAAGTTGAACCGAGTTGTTGTATCCAAAGAACAATCTCAAACAACTTCTGCTTCAACCCAGATATTTAAGTAATTAGTTGCGTTGATGATGTATTTGGCCTTTGAGTGTTTAGCCAGTGGATTAATGGAACCGATGAAGTCCATGACCCACTTCTTGAATTCCTTCAATGCACGAACAAGGTGTAATGGGAACTCATCCTTGTGCGACATCTTACCAACCTGATGACAAACATCACACGTTTTGGCATAGTTTTTGGCATCCCTGAATATAGTTGGCCACCACAATCTTGTCTGTAATATTTTATATGTTGTTTCCTTACCTCCTACATGGCCTCCCAAAACTCCATTGTGACATTCCCACAAGATATCCAATCTTTCATGGTCAAGTACACATATTTTGAGGATATTATCAAATCGCAACTTGTACATCTGACCTATAATCAAAAAATAGTATATTGCATGAACCACTAGGTGTCTCTTTTGAGTTGTGGAATAGCCTTTAGTGCAGGCACTCATGCTCAGAAATAAGGCAATGTCAGACAATTAATCAAGAATAGCTTTAACTTTGAAAAGATCTGCATTTGGGAGTTGGTCATCTATAGCTCTGCCACTCTCTCCTAACTCTAGTCTAGACAAATGGTCGGGACCCACATTTAATATACCTGGCTTAAAAATGACCTCAAAAGAAAACTCCTAAAACAACAACAACCATCTACAAATTATGCCTTCTAACACAGGCTTATTAACCAGATATTTCAAAGCAGAGTGTGTTGAAGTTTGAGTAGCTTCGAAAGATATTCTCATTATATCAATATTGTATTAAACCAAGACAAAACCCTAAATAATAATATTATGTTATATTTGTAAAGTCGACCCTATTGTTCCTTTGTAAAAGTAGGCCCTTTTGTGCCTTGGCAAAAGTCAATTGTAAAATAGAAAGGGTAAAATGTACAAGTGAGCCCTGACCTATTTTTGGGTGGCTCAACTTGTATTTATAAGAGGCTAGGAACCTCACTTGGAGAACACACAACAAAATCTCTCTCACACAAGTAAGAAGTGTGCAAGTCTGAGGAGGAGACGCGGCTACAGAGGGAGGGTGTTATGGTGAAGGATTTTGGTTATCTGTTGGAGGACTATCTTGGTCTAGTGGTGCACTACTCTATTATGGTTAGGGTTTATGGTTTATCTTTTGTTTGCTGAGATCTCTCTTGAGAGAGACATTGTACTTGTTGAAGAATCTATATTAAAGAAGCTTTGTTGGGTTTTCTTCCCCATGAGGGTTTCCCAGGATAAATCTTGTGTATAATGTGGATGTATTTCTTTCAATGATCCTTATGCATGCAATTATTGTTTTAATAGTCTAAAGTTAAAGAATATTGAACACACTTAATTGCTTAAGAGAAATTTTAACATGGTATCATAGTGGGCCTAAAATAATCCATTTTCATAGTTTAGAGGAACTTGTTGGGGAAATCAAGTAAATAGGAAGACTCTACTAACTCTAGCACATATTTCCTTGGGTTTAGATTCTCAGTTTGACAAAGTTTTGAAATCTACAATTGGTGTTGCAACTGTCGGCAACTGCATAAAAACCTAGAAGGTGATTTCTCCCACTTTATGGAGGATGTTGGTCAAAGTAAAGCTACCAAGGAGCTCGCCTAAGGAGGGCGCAACTTTCCCTCAAAGCAGAATTCCAAAATTCACATTTTGAAAAATTAGGGTTTCCTCATAAACCCTAGCTCAAGATGTCTTGGCAGCTGCAGATTAAAGTTGGAGTAGTTCACCTTGGCATAGCACACTCTTTGGCAAGTTCAAAATCTTTCTTTGAAAATTTTTCATTTTTCTTATTATATTATCGTTCAAGGACAAGATGGAACCTAGTACCAATATTGATGAGAAGCTTGAGGGTGTTAATAAATTCCGAGCATGGAAGTATAGAGTGATGCTCATTGTAGAAGAGAATGATCTAGAAGATTTTGTCAAAGAAGAAGTTCCATAACCTGACGAAGATGAGTCCAAGTCAATACACAAAAAGAACCTAGTTAAGGCAAAGAGAATCATTGTTGATTCTATCAAGGATCATTTGATCCCTCGTGTCTCATCATTGAAAACTTCCAAGAAAATGTTTGATGCCTTATCCTGATTGTATGAAGGAAAGAATATCAATTAGAAGATGACCTTGAGGATACAACTCAAGAATGTGAAGATGCAGAGTTCAGAAACTATTCAATCCTACTTCACAAGAGTATCTCAAATCAAATAACAGCTTGAAGCCATTGGAGACACAATCGAAGAAGTTGAATTAGTAATGACTACTTTGAACGGTCTCCCTAGATCTTGGGAATCATTCATTCAGGGTATATGTTCAAGAAGAAGGCTAAAAAAGTTTAGCAAACTATGGGAGAATTGTACTCAGGAAGAATCCAGATTGGCAGCAAGAGAAGAGAACCTAGGTGAGGAATAAAATCAAGCTCGAGCAGTTCATGCTAGAAAAGGAAAGAGAAAGAAGGAAGTTCATTCACACAAGAAGCCTCATGGATTAAAAAAGACACACAAGTTTAAGAAAGATTTATAAAATTACAGATGCTACATCTGTTAGAAGATGGGACACATTGCAATACACTGTCCCAACTCTAAAGGTCAGGTCAGAAAACGAAAGTATAAAATACATCATGCTCATGCCGCAGAAGATGATGAACCTAATCAAGAAAGATCCAAAGAATATGACTCAAGTGAAAAATATGTTTTGATATCAACTCTTACAGGTACTGTCACTCATGGAAGTGACACTTGTCTTATTGATAGTGGTGCTTCTAAGCACATGATAGGTTACAAGGATTCTTTCTCAGAATTATTTCAGAAAGACTCACCTCACAAGGTGAAGCTCAATGATGACGAACAATATCCCATTAAAGGAGTTGGAGAATCATCTTACAGATTAGATTCCGAAAAACCTATGAATATGAAGGATGTTTTGTATGTACCTGGTTTGAAGAAGAATCTCCTTTCTATCTCATCTTTGGATGAGAAATGATTCAAAGTTGTTTTCATTGATGGTGAAGTTCTTGTGTGGGGAAAAGGAAAATCTATCGATGATGTTGTAATGATTGGTGTTCAAGAAGGAGGTTTATACAAGTTAAAGAGACATTTAGTTTTAGCATTAGTACACACTACAGTCACTCCAAGTGATATATGGCGTAGAATATTTTCTCACATACATTACAAAGCACTACCAATTGTGAGAAATATGGTGAGAGGTTTTCCAGAAATCCAAGTGAATCGTGAAGACATATGAAAGGGATGCGTACAAGGCAAGCACATGAAGAAACCATTTCCAAGCAGTGATAGCAATTCCAAAAGAGCCTTGGACATTATGCATTGAGATGTGTGTGGACCAATGTCAACTATTTCACTTAGCAGGTATGTATACTATGTTTCTTTTATTGATGATTTCTCACATAAAACTTGGATTTAATTTTTTAAAGTTAAAAGTGAAGTATTCAATTTGAGTTTAAAGAATTCAAAGCACTTGTTGAAAACCTTTCGGAAAACAGGATAAAAATTTTGAGATTAGATAATGTAGGAGAATTCACATCAGATCAATTCAAGAAATTCTACAAGGAAGTTGGGATTAAGAGGGAGCTCTCTACTCCCTACAATCCTCAGCATAATGGTGTGGCATAAAGAAATAAACGTACAATCATGGAAGCACTAAAGGCCATTATTCATGATCAAGACTTACCAATGCATCTGTGGGTAGAAGCAACGAAGACTGCAGTATATGTACATAACAGAATTCCCCACCATGTACTTGGGAACAAGACACCATAAGATATGTTTACAGGTGAAAATCCAGAGGTCAACCACCTAAGGATATTTGGTTTTCCATTGTATTTTCATGTCCCCAAGGACAAGAGATCAAAGTTGGACCCTTCAGGAAAGAAGGGTATATTTGTTGGATATAGTGAGACATCGAAGGCATACAGAGTTTACATCCCTTGTCACCAGTAGATTGAGACTAGCAGAGATGTCACCTTCAATGAAGATGCAACCTTCAGTAGATCAAGGCAGCATCATACAGATGAGATCCATGATGAGGAGCTTGAAGCTCCCATAGTTACAGATACAGATGCAGGTGATGATGTCGTACTATAAAATCATAATATGGAAGAACCACAAAGACCTGTAGATTCATCCCGAGAGATGAATACTAAGAAGAGAAGACCATATTGGGCTCGATAAATTATTCAGGATGATGACAAGTATGGTGCTCCAGATGGATCCTTCAAAGAAATTAAGATACCACAACCATACTCTAGTTATGTGGCACTGTCAAGTGACATCATTGATGTTGAGCCTACCAGTTATGAGGAGGTTGCAGAGAAGAAAGAATGGAAGGATGCCATGGTTGAAGAGTACAAGTCCATTATAAAGAATGATGTTTGGGATGTGGTTCTGAGACAGAAAGAGAAGAAGTTGGTAAATTCCAAGTGGATTTACAAGACAAAGCATTCAGCGGATGGAAGTATCAAGAAGTACAAGGCAAGATTCGTGGCACGTGGTTTCTCCTAGAAAGAAGGAATATATTATGAAAAGACATTTTCTACTATGGCAAGATACACTTTGATTAGAGCTATACTTGCGATAGCTACAGTGATGAAGTGGAAGGTACACCATATGGATGTGAAGACAACTTTTCAAAAAGGTGTAATAGAAGAGGAAGTGTATGTGGAGAAGCCATAAGGTTTCGAGACACATTATAGACAGACACATGTGTGCATATTAAATAAATCCTTGTATGGATTAAAGCAAGCACCCAAAGCATGGTACAGTAGAATCGACAGCTTCCTGATGAGCTTGGGCTTTACCAAGAGTAAACCATATTCCAACTTGTACTTCAAGGTTGTGGATGGTGGACCAGTGATATTATTGTTGTATGTGGATGACATGTTTCTAAGGGGAGACGAGAAGCTCATCACTGATAGTAAGAGGAAGCTTGCTATAGAATTCGAGATGAAATACCTAGGTATGATGCATTACTTCTTAGGTCTAGAGGTATGGAAAAGACCGAGTGATATTTTCCTTAACCAAGGAAAATATGTTGTAGATATTTTGAAGAGATTCGAAATGATGGATTGTAAGGCCATGCCTACACCGATGGTGACAAATATGAAGTTATTGAGTGATACATCTTCAGAGACAGTGGATTCCACCATGTATAGACACATGATTGGTTCATTGATGTACTTAATGAACACGAGTCCAAATATATGTTTTATGGTGAACAGATTGAGTTAGTATATGGTTGAGCTGAGAAGTGTTCACTTGATTGTAGAAAAACATGTGATGATGTACCTGAAGGGTACAATTCATTATGGACTCAGATATGCTTCAAATCATGAGATAATCTTGCAAGGCTTTACTGATTCATATTGGGCCAGTAGTGTTGCATACCGAAAGAGTACATCTGGATGTTGCTTTAGTATGGGATCAACTATGATCTCATGGTTCAACAGGAAGTAGACTAGTGTGGCACTCAGTACTGTTGAGGCAGAGTATATAGAATCATGTTCAGCTAGCAGCAAAGCAGTGTGGCTTTGGAAGATTCTTGCAGGATTGTTTGATCTCGAGTTAGAGGAAACTTGTATCTGGTGTGACAACTAGAGTTGTGTGAAGTTGACAGAGAACCCATTGTTCCATGAAAAGTCCAAACATATCGAGATTAGGTACCATTATATCAAAGATATGATACATAAGGGAGCAGTGAAGCTCCAGTATGTCACTACAGATGAGAAGATAGAAGATGTGCTAACCAAGCCTCTCTCGAGAGTGAAGTTTGTATAATTTAGAGACAAGCTTGGTGTGGTCCAAAAGGATGCCCCTGGTAAGACGGAGTGATGAGTTAAAAATGACATTCCAGGGCAGTAGCATCATCATTTGGTAGTGGCAGCAGGGATTCATTCACGGGCACATTACTAAATTTGGCACCAGTGAGCATGACCTCGCACAAGGTCAGCATGGGTTGGCTAGTTACCCATTTTTTCAAGATGGTGGGCCAACTTGTGTGGTTGGAGATGTTTCCTAGCCTTGGGATAGATGGGTAGTGTGTGTGCACTACATCATCTAATCATTTTTATTATATTCATGGTCACTGTGGACCGGTTGCCTGGTGTGCCAACCAGAGGTCACTAGTTCTTTACGAACTCGATGTCATATTCTGTGTGAGCTGATGACGGGTTACTAGTTCTTTATGAACTAGATGTCGGATTCTCTGTGAGCTAACGACTTACTAGTTCTTTATGAACTAGATGTCATATTATGTGTGAGTTGACGAGTTAGTGTTTCTTTATGAACTAGATTCCAGATTCTTTGTGATCTGGCGAGTTACTAGTTCTTTATGAACTAGATGTCAAATTCCATATGACGAGTTACTAGTTCTTTACAAACTATATGCCAGATTTTGTGTGAGCTGGAGATTTAAAATCCCTATGATGACATAAATCTTGGAAGTATGATGAAACCCTTGATGCATGATGTGGTTACAAAACTTCTTCAATAGAGATTCGTGGAAAGTCAACAAGTCAATGGTCAAAGTGTACAAAAGCGTAGAAGAAGTCGTGATGATCATGCCAGAAGAATACCTTCCCTGCTAAGAGGGAGTGTTGAAGTTTGAGTAGCTTCAGAAGATATTCTCATTATATCAATATTGTATTAAACCAAGAAAAAACCCTAAAGAATAATATTATGTTATATTTGTAAACTCGACCCTATTGTGCCTTTGTAAAAGTCGACCCTTTTGTGCCTTGGCAAAAGTCAATTGTAAAATAGAAAGGGTAGAATGTACAAGTCGACCCTGACCTATTTTTGGGTGGCTCAACTTGTATTTATAAGAGGCTAGGTGCCTCACTTGGAGAACACATAACACAAGCTCTCTCACACAAGTAAGAAGTGTGCAAGTCTGAGGAGGAGACACGGCTACAGAGGAAGGGTGTTCTGGTGAAGGGTTTTGGTTATCTATTGGAGGACTATCTTGGTCTAGTGGTGTGTTACTCTATCTTGGTTAGGGTTTATGGTTTATCTTCTGTTTTGTGAGATATCTCTTGAGAGAGACATTGTACTTGTTGAAGAATTTATATTGAAGAAGCTTTGTTGGGTTTTCTCCCCCACAAGGGTTTCCCAGGATAAATCTTGTGTATATTGTGGATGTTTTTCTTTCAGTGATCCTTATGCATGCAGTTATTGTTTTAATAGTCTAAAGTTAAAGAATATTGAACACACTTAATTGCTTCAGAGAAATTTTAATAGAGTGATCAGTAAAGAATTTAAAATGGCCTCCTAACTAGTAATTTCTAAACTTTTACAAAGCATAAGCTTTTTTCAAACCTTCTCTTTTGATGGTAGTGTATATGTGCTCAGCTTGAAAAGGATTCCTTCTAGCAAAGTAGATGGGATTATCTAGGTTTCCTTCACCAGGTTGCACAAGGATTTCTCCCAAAGAAATACTAGAAGCATCAATGTGTACATGGAATTCCACTTGCCAATTTGGGTATACCAAAATAGGAGCAGTACTCAATTTTTATTTAAGGGTGTCAAAAGCATGATCACACTCTAGATTCCAATTGAAGACTTCTAATTCCTTCAGCAATTTCTCCAACGGGTCAGTGATGGTTGCATAGTTCTTGTTGAATCTACAGTAGTATCCAGTGTGGCCCAACATTGACCGTAATTGTTTAGCACTCATAGGCAAGGGCATATTTAGTATCACAACAACCTTAGCAGGATCAACCAAAACTCTTTCCTTGCATACTATATGTCCTAGTAGATTTCCAAATGGTGCACAAAAAATACACTTCTTCATGTTTAAATAAATATGCATTTGTCTACAATGATTGAACATCAATCGAAGTAGACCAATGTGCTTCTTCAACGGGTTGTACATGGTCCAGTCGTCCATATACACTTCAAGAAATTTATGAATAAAGTCGTGGAATGAAGCAATAACTATTCGAAAGAAAATAGTTGGGGCATTCTCCACTCTGTAGAAAAAGAACCCCACTTTGTAGTGAAGGTAGTATTTCTCTTATCCTCTTCCGCAATTCGAACCTAATGATAACCTAAAAATCCATCTATAAAGAACATGCTTCATTTCCTACTACTTGATCAAGGAATTCATCACTAAATGGAGTAGGAAAAGGGTTGTGTACACAAGCTGAGTTCAAACTCATGTAATCCACACAAACTCTTATATCATAAGTACCCTTCTTGCTCTGGATTACAATAGAACTAATCCATTTGGCCTCATCCACAGGGAAAAGTATCCCTGCTACTAACATTCGACCAATATCTTTCTTAACCTTCTCCTTGACTCATGGATTCAGACGATAAGGTTTGTTCTTGATAGGATTAGCATCCGGTTTTAATTTGATTTGCATTTCTCCTAAATCTCCCTTAATCCCCTTCAATTATGAAAAACTCTTAGGGAAGAGGTTCTCATACTCCTATAGCCTGTATATCCGTCATGGTTTGTTCGTCCCAATAGTCACCTATCGATGCCATCTTAGGATACTCTTCACTATCTATATTTACTTTCCACAACTTTAGGGATTGAGTGTATGAGTTGTTGGTATCCCCTGGTATGGTATCCTTGACTTCTATGGTTCCTGTGGATTCTTGAAAAGTTAAGTGTCTAAGCTCTGTCAGTTCCTCGAGGTCTCTTGAGTCTTTATAAACATTACCACAAGCTAGAGGGATTCTTATAGAGGATGGATAAAAGCTATACTCAAGAAAACGTTTGTGCAAAAGACAGATTGCAAGTGGTTATTTTGGATTGAATTTAGTATTAAACAACATTCTCTTTATTAATTGCAACACAACTATGATTTCAAGAGTCTTAAAAGAACGTGAAATCATGGAAGAACTGATTATGAAGTGTCTTCCAACATATTGTTTGTCCTCTTGTTTCCTCGTGCACGTATCAAACCTTTGGAATAGTTTTGAGACTGAAAAATTGGTGTGTCCACAGATAGGACGAAAGTTGCATTGTGTTCCACACTTTTAAACAATGTTCAATGTGCACAACTAGGTTAGACTAACCATCATATATGTCCAAGGGTAGCATCTTACTCTTTTTCTTGCATTCTTGTTCCAATTGTTGGACTAGTATTTTGTTAGTGGAGAAAAAAGATGTTGTAGAGAAATCTTGATTTCATCTCAAGTGGATAGAGATCCTTTGTGAGTATCCCACCACCCGGTTGGAGAAGACTTCAAGGCTAGGTCAAGTGCTAAGATTTTGTGTTCTTTCACAACCCTATCCTCCATGTCCACAAGGAAGCTTTGTAAATATGAAGTCCCATCGTATGTTGGACACTCCTTGATGTTCATTCCAATCCACCTTATTGCTCGGACAATTACGCAGCACCTTGAAAAGTTCTTGAACCTACCTTGTTGTTAGTTGTCCAAAGCAAATTTTGAATCTTCATCTGCAGACTGAATAATCCACCAACTTACAGATCCATCTGCAGTGGGATTAATACAATATTCTCTATTTCTTGTAGTCATAGTGTAAAGTTGATCCAAAGCATCTTGTTCCATACTCTCTTCCGATGGGTCACTATATCGTGGACCTTGGTATGGGTCTAGAGGCTAAGTGACTTTTAGACCATCAGATTCAAAGGCCATAATTTCTTTCTTAAGATCAATTATAGCATAGTTCTCATAGGCCCAGTCAATTCCTAGCAAAGATGGGTATGAATATTTTTACCCTATTATTTCAATGACTTCAAAGTCTTCCACTGTTTTGACATCGACCAAATCCACTTCAACATTTTGTAGCCTACCTACTAGATAAATGCAGTATTGATTCTCCATCCACAACTGAATAGGGGAATATACAAGTTTGGGATTACCCATCGCTTCCCAAGTTTTCCTTGGAAAGATATTGACATCANCGACCAAATCCACTTCAACATTTTGTAGCCTACCTACTAGATAAATGCAGTATTGATTCTCCATCCACAACTGAATAGGGGAATATACAAGTTTGGGATTACCCATCGCTTCCCAAGTTTTCCTTGGAAAGATATTGACATCAGAACCTAAGTCCAACATAACATCCCTAATCTCATAGTTGTTAACATGAGCATTCAACCGAAATTCTCTCCCATATATCCTCTTCCTTCTTTGTATCCTACTTGTGTTCCTTGCTCGAAGGTTAGTGGCAATGGACTCTTTCAAGTTTCCTTCAGTTCCCAAGGCCCTTTGAGTGTGTTTTGCAACTTCCCAGTAAGTTATTCATCATCCAAAATGTCAGAGAATAGTTGTAGCCACGGATCAACAACTTTATGTGACTTATCCGAGGGCTCCACATGTTGGCAAGGATTCAGCCTAGAACTTGGTTGTGTAACCTCAAGCATTGCAGAATTAGATAGTTTTATGAACATCTCCACTACGACTTTCAAAAATCCCTTCAACCTTACAGGATCATACTTGGTATTCTCAAGTACTTCCTTTTGGATTTTGATCTAATGAAGAGTTTCAATATTGACACCGGTATTAGTTCTCCTCTTGTGAAAATGTTAATATTGGGCTCTTTTCCCTCTACTCCAAATCTAGGTTCATAATTTATTAGATTGGCCCCTCTTTTCCTTGCACGGTCTTTCCACTCGGCAATCCCATTTGTTGGAGAAAAAATGGATATCAGGGTTCTCGGAGGTTGCCAACAAAAGATACTATTGCAATCTAGGAGCACTAGCATATTGAACCTTCCACAAGGGAAGGAGGTCTCACCCGAAGCGCAGCCAAGACATGTGTAAAGAAGTGAGTCATGGAGAATGCATCCTCAAATTTATTGTAACCATGTCCATATTCATACATCCATACGTAAAAAGGCATTCATAGACAATGCTTAAATGATAAATACACATGACAGACGTAATTGCGCAACATAGAAATCATAGATGCATATGCCGTAAAACATAATGTTGGGGCCCAAACAATCCTTTATATTATTAGTGTCTCAAAACCTAGTCATCCATTGAATACATCTCCCATACAATGGATTACATAGCAAAATCCATTCTCAAATTCTCATTCCAGACTCCATTTAATTGCGCGAGCACAGTGACATTTACAACTCTTTGCAATAGCTTGTCTCGACCGACTCAATGACAACAATGATAATAATAGTACTAGAAGTAACCTGTCGTAACCCTTTTCCCATTATATATCTCCAGATTTATAGTTTTCCCTTGGGCACTTCTTGAATTCTTGATTCCGTTGTCTTTTCTTGATTCTGCTTCCATTGTCTTTTCCAGTACTCGTCTAGTTGGCGCATGCTCTGTTTTCACTCCTAGCATGCCTGCAATTAACTTTTGGCTCATCTAACTGTTTTCTGCCACTTCGACTCTTTCATTGTCATGTTGTGCTTTCCGCAAAACTTTGGCATTGGCATTTCCCAAAATCGAGCATTCCTAAAAAAATGGAGGGCCCAACATTAAGCACCAAAAGGAAAAAAATAAGCAAAAACTTATTGGTGCTTAAAAGATCTGTGGTTGAGATGTATCTATGCTAGTTTTATTATTATTATTATCCATACTTTATTTCTTTCTTGTTAATATTTGACTCGTTTTTCCATTTTTTAATTAGTGAGATGGACAAAAGTTAGACATCAAACTATGTTGTAAGAGCACGTGTCTTATCTTGGTGCAATTAGTTATATTATTGAATAAAAACTTTATTCGACTATCTCTACCCACAGCCAACCTCAACATGGTGGGATGACAAGGAAAAAAGTGATTGCAGCGCATGTGTAGCAAAAAAAACCTAGACCCCAATGAATGGATAAGCAGCCCCCTACACTCATTTTTTCAATTTTGGAGGGGCCCAAGCCCCTTGAGTCCCCCACTAATGGGTGGAAACATGTTAATCCTCCAACTATAGGTTCAAGGAAGACCCTCGACAACCATGCTCGCCCCCTACCATTAGTATGGTTACCACTTAGTTTATTTATGTTCAAGGCATAAGCCCGTGTGGCTTGACTTTGGTACTTTGTTGTGATGTTTTGGCATAAGCCAACCCCTTCTTTTTCAACCTACTCTTAACATTGACTCTGGGATGGAGTTTTTGGCTTGCACTTGCCCCACTTTTTGAGTTTTATTTTGCTTGTGGAGGTTGCATCAACAACCCACGTTTTTGTATTAAACTTGTACATATTGCCTATTAATAGAGTTTAAAGGAAGATCTATTAAAAAATAGCTTTGTTTTTAATTGTAACAATACATAATTTATATAATGTGTCTTTTCTTTCTTTATTGTACAAAATCTCATAATAGTTACCTTTGGTGCTTAGTAATGTAACAATTATATTCATGCAATTATATGTTGCACAATCACCTCCTTAAGACTCTAAACATGAGCAAAGGACCCTATGGAGCCCATAGAACAAAAGAGCCAACATTTATTTTCCCAAATGCTTGAGTTATGGTTGTTTTCTATGCTAGATCGCATGATAAACCCAACCACCTATTACAAATTGCCTTTCATTGTCATTGGTTAGCTTATTTCATCTTGTTTCATCCCACTGAGATGTTGTCCTTAAATAACTTTAGTGTTTCTAAAGTGCATTGCAAGGGATCCTCCACTCCATGTTCCTTCAGTGAACTTAAAGATAAATTTCCAGCATCAAAGGATGGATAATCATAATGGGCATCAAAGGGGGTCATCTTGGTTGATGCATGGTGTGTGGTATTATACCGCCATTAAAGTAACGATAGCCACTTATACCAGTGTGGTTGTTAATCAAGCAAAAAGTAACTAAGATATTAAGGCATTTATTGACAACTCTATTGGATATAAGGATGATAGACAAAGCTCATAGCTACATTCCCTACAACCTGAAGAGTTCTTTCCAGAAGTTACCTATCAACTTGGAATCTATGTTGCTTGTGATCACTTGTGGGAGTACATGGAATCAATGTACTTCATCAAGACTTATACTCCCTAACTAGCTATAAAGTTTCATTGGGTGTCTGAAATTTACTCACTTTGATAACTACTACCAATATTGCATCTTTGCCTTCAAATTTACGAAGACTTGTAATGAAATCCAACTCCTGCTTTTGCATAGGAATGGGTAAAGTGTTGAAGGAACCTTGATTTCATCGCATCTCATTTGTTTTGCTGACAGATTTCACATTCTACAATAGTCTTCTGACCATCATCTTCAAGGCCTTCCCAAAAGGACTTATTGACCCTATGATATGACAATGAACCTTTAGTAAAAAAGGGATTTTGTTACAATGAGAGATTTGAGACTGGATCAAGATACAAGATAAATCCTAGCTTTGTACAATAGGATGTTAACCATCCAAGAGTGGTCAAAAGTGCCTACCTATATGTAGTTAGTGTATCTTTCGTTGGTTGATGGGATCTTCTTGCCACTCTATGCTTCCTCTATCCATGAGGAAACTGGAGTAATTGAGAATAAGAAGATTGTCTCCTCTGATTATTTGGGTAGGGCATCTAGATGGTAATGTTGTGTTTGTCATTTTTGCAAATAAATTTTTAGATGTAGCTCTACAACCTGAACATCCACTTTGTTTCTCTTTTAAGGAAGCCTTGTCTTTCAATTGACAACTCTCAAAGTATATTGAAGTTCTTGCATCCACACTATGTCAATGCCTAGCACAAAGGCATCACATTATATTGTAAAAACTTCATTGAAATCTATATCTATGGCTAGGATTGGTGTGGTTGTCATGGCTTCCTTCAAGGCAAGTGCTTGGGTGACCTCTTCTGACTACAAGAATGATTCCTTCTTTGACATAGTTGTCAAGGATGTTGCAAGACATGCATAAAATTTTACAAACCTTCGATACCTTTTAGGTTTTTGGGAGGGAGCCACACTCGATGGTGTTTGCGATCTTCTGCAAGTCAACCTTGACTTTGGATATGATGCGACAAATGTATTTGACCTCTTCCTTGCCACCTGCACCCCTAGATTTTTTCACATACCACTAGTTATCTTCCAAGATTTGAAGCACCTTTTCTTCATGATTGAGATGGTTCTCATTTCTATTGTAGATGAGTATATCACCAATAGGATCAAAACAAACTTCCCAAGTGCCCTGAAAATATTATTCAGGAGGCTTTGGAATGTGGAAGGGATATTTGTCAATGTGAAGGTCATGAACAAGAACTCATAATGGCCTTCATAGGTTCCAAAGCTTGTCTTAGGAATGTCCTCTTGTCTAATCTTAATATGATGGCATCCTAACTTGAGATCGTGCCTAGTAAAGAACAAAGCTTTGTTTAACTCATCCAATAGCTCATTAATTATTGGAATGGGAATTTACCCTTGATAATGATTTCATTAAGCTCTTTATAACATATGCATAACCACCAAGAGTTGTCCTCCTTCCTTTCCAAAATGATATGATTGAGAATGAACAACTCACTCTAATCACTTTGTGCTTCAAAAAATATTGGATAAGGCACTTAATCTCACTCTTTTATTAGTATGGATATTTGTATAGTCAAGTATTTGGAGGGGCACTCCCTAAAAGTAACTCAATAGCATGGTCATGATCATGGCATGTAGGGAGTTCCTACAGGGTGTCCTCAAAAACCCGATTATGGTCATTTAGAACAAAAAGATCTATTCTAATGTCATCTATACCATATTTTCCTTCTTACTGTTCAATCTTGATTATATGGGTGACTATCCCACATGGCCCTTTCTTAAGCAACATTTCCATTCTATGGTCTTTTATGATTTGAGTGCAGGGATAAATCCCTTGAGTTGATACCATGTCCCTTCTACTCTTAACTTCATTAAAAGTTCATTGCAATGGTGCCTAACATCTTGAGTCATTGAACTCCAAGGTTCAACAATTGGTAATCAACCAGCCTTAGTTTAATGTTGTGGCATTTTCCACCACAAGATATTGTTTGTCCCGTTGAACTCCAAGGTTTGATAGTTGGTAATCAACCAGCCTTAGTTTAATGTTGTGGCATTTTCCACCACATGATATTGTTTGCTTATTGGGAATCATCACTAGGAGTTCTTGTTAGGGTAAATAAAATAGCTAATTATGTTGTAAACTTCATATTAATAATTGTGTATTAATTGAGTCAACGAGGACAAGAACCCTTTTCTTCATTATGAAGCCTTCAACCTTAAGAACCCATGGGATAGTCACTAGGAGTTCTTGTTAGGTTAAGTAAAATTGTTTATTATGTTGTTAGCTTCCTATCAATAAAAGCGTGTATTACTTGAGTCAATGAGGACGATAAACCTTTTCTTCATTATGAAGCCTTCAACCTTAAGAATTTATGGCATTGTTAATCCTATTAACACAAGCAGAGACATAGTAGCAACTTCATCCTCGTATTCTAAATCCAAAGCAATTTCTTCCAAACATTCCTCTACCATCACCTCACCATTGTCCTCCAAGATGAAGAGCCACTTCCTGAGACAATTGTCCCTTGAACCACTTGTTGCAACATAGGTAAAGACCCTTAGCTTGATTTTCTACCAATTCTTTAGGTGTGATCATAGAGGCAGGGAGAATGGTGTTGTTAATTCGAACAACCCAATTTGTTGTATGAGTGATGTATTTGTGTGGCACCTTGTTCTTAGCTTTGATTTGGCAAGACAACTTGATGACTACAAATATGTTTGTGGGGCCAAGATCTGCACTTCATGATGAATCTCCTCATTCATTCCCCAATGGAGCTCAAGTAAGTTTTCATTACTCAACTATGCTAGCCAACTTCTAATGTTGGAGCATGTAGTCCATCATCAAGCTGAGGTTGTATGGCCTTGGTTAATTGGCTGAAGCAGTCTTCACTCTCATACATTATCATATATGTGATGATGTCTAACACAAAGTTCATCTTAGTGGAAGTCATCCCCAAGAGCTTTGTCTTCATTATATAATGGTACAACAACAAGGGTATTGTGTTGAGATAGAGGGCCACAACGGCAACTCTCATCCCAGGTTGCCCAATGAAGCATGAAATGTTGTTGGAGTTGGCAGATATTTCCTCTTGAGCAAGGAGTCATTTTCCATGAGCTTGTTGTTGGAACCCCCAAGCTCTCTGTGGGGTATTGGTCTCACTCATATGCCGCGTGTGCTTAGACTACAACATGAGCTCTTTTAGCTCATTTATGCGAGTGGCAAGTAACTTCAACTCATTGATCTCATTTTCTAGTTTTCCCATGTTTGTAGCACTTCTGAGATAAACTTTCCCATTGTATTCCCTTACGTCCTCTGGTAGGGTCTCCCAAAAATCTTCCAGCTTGGAATCTAGGCTAGGAGACACCATAGCATGGTCATACCTAGATCTGTTGTACCCTGTTGTTGATGTAGTAGCAACAGTTTGGGAACATTTGTCAAGGAATTTGGTTAAAATCAAAATTTGACGGATTGGGTATAAAGAACCGGCAGACTAAATTTCAAAAGAGTTTACTAAAATCCAACCAAACTTCAAGGAAATTCCCTTCACTTGTGATGACACACACACACAAGGAAAATCTTCTTACTAATACAAGTGTTAAGTAGAGGAATGGAAGGTCCTAATAACAAGTGTGAAGATAAATATAAGAAGGTTGGAATATACCACATGTTCCATTCACACATTATTAGAATAAGATAACAAGGTCAGGAAACGTCTAATTGTTGGGGACATAACAGAAACATACACATGTAATGAGCAATAAACAACATACAGATAGACATCTTTCAAGGATGCCTAAAAACTCCACAATCTCAAACCTCAAATGTAGCATGGTCAGCTCATTCTAACAATGTTTCTAAAAGAAAATCATCTTCCACTTGTCAAAAACATTCATTTTACTTGATAATTAGAAAGTGTCTATGAGAATCATCTTACTGAACTTCAGAATCTAGAAGAATACAAAAAGAAATATGTGATACAGCACTATAAGTGATGCAGACTCTCATCTAGGACAAGCAATATTCATACGTAGGACTGTTGGCCCCAATCATATTTCATATCTTACACTCTAGTAGCTCTACATATTGATTTATCTTGTTTACAGGTGAAAATTCCCATCCTGTGTTCTGTAAAGTATTCTAGACGTGCTCATATGCCAAAGGAAGGCAAGGAATCTCGCAAAAGGACACCCCACATTTGCAGATTCTGATTCTACCATATAGCCATCAACGAACTTAGCCTTAACATCTCCCAAAACACTATATAGTTATAAAACTGACTGTCAAAGGCCACGAGGTTATCAGATTTAATATTGGATAATTAATTTCCAACCTCTAAAACTGTCAAGCACAACAAAACTCTCTTCATATTCCTGATAGAAAGAGACGTGAAACACACTCAACATGATGCTTACCTAATATCGCCTTCCAAACTATCTTAGATATTAAATTCCTGAACTAAATCTATCATATCATGACTGATTTTATCTGTTATTTGGTTCTGGAAAATATAAACCCTCCTTTCCAAATATAATCCTTTAGATTTAGTAAAACTTACATTCAAATAGAACAAGTTGTTGTCCCAATCATAATGATTGTCAAATAWGTGGACCAGGTTTACTATCAATACAATACTGTCCACTTTTTCCATCATAGAGCAACAAATGCATCCTTTAGACCTAAGAAAAAAATAGAACAGTTGACTAATCCCAAATCTTGCTGATCTCATGTGCTGTTTATTTCTGTTTCKAAGGCATTCTTTGTTTCATCAGCTTCTTTTGGAGTATCATTATCCAAGATATTCCTTGCTTCATCCACTTCCTSATGTATATCATCACCTTTAGATATCGGGTCATCTGGCATTTCTCTTCCATACTTGAAAAATAATCTTTCAAGCAACTCTTCAGACTCTATTTGTGAAACCATAAGGCTAAAATTTGTCCTTCCCTTCCAGCATCCTATTGCAATAGTAGGATTCTTACTGGAAGACGCATTTGATGCACAGCAATTGTCCACATCTTCTTCATCTGCAACCACAAATGTTTGGAAACGAATTTATCTAGTTTACACAAGCCAAATTCCTGATAAATAAGAAGATAGATTGTAATGGAAGGAAAGTCATAAAATACATTCTGGGAGATGGCAAAGTCATTTTAGCATGCTCCAGTCCAGTGCTCAGTTACCTTTGTGTAGTACGATGACACAGCATCCAGGTACTAAACTTGATGCTTCTGTCCGAAATTCAGGATCTTGAAAGGCTGCAAAAGGCACTGTCCGAGATGACAACAGCAATTTGAAATCTTGTTTTGATACATAAATGATCTGCTTTCTCAGATAAGGAAGAAGCAATGGCAATCCTTCCGATGATATTCTATAAGAACAGAGTGATGCACCTTCTTTTGCTGTTTGTCGTTCCTGAGAGACAAGGCATTAGTCAAAATAAGCATATGAAAAGCAAGCATAATCAACCACTTCATACAGGATACCAAAACACATGCAGCAAGTACGGTAAGAAAAGCAATAAATATGTGAAGAAATTTAGTCTCTGAATAGAAATCAACAATAGACTCCAAAAGATTTACTATCCATTTGTCACTTAATATATCCTATATCAACTCTTTTCATACTGGAAGTGTAAAATGTAAGTTCTAGACCCAAGAAAATTTAGTATTCACTCCTTTGTTAAGACATCCTATGCCAACTATTTGCTCACCAGCAGCTGCTGCCAGTTTTTCTATTTTAGTGATTGACTATAACAAAAAGAAACTGAACACAAAGAAACCAAAAACAAAAGAGAACTTGCAAGAGAGAAATACTTCTTAGAAAAGAAAGTAAGAAAGCACATGTCCTTTTATGGTAAATGAGTGACAAAAACCCTAAGTACTTAAACCCTAGATGTGTGAAACCTAAAATTACTTAAATATTATTTAAGTCATTAATACAACACTAAGTTGCATGATACAGGGAAACGGAAACGTGCTAGAAATGTGACCCCTAAAAAACTTGGAAATGGGAAAATGTGACACACACACACACACACACACATGTTATGATTCAGATTCAAGAATAAATGAGCAAGAACATTTAAATGACAAACATAATTGACAAGTGATCCATCACACTTTACTCCTAAACCCATCTCTATATTATATCTCACAGATGATTACATAATGAAAGCATTAATATCCAAAAGCAGCCTTTATAAATGAGGCTATATATTCAAAATCAGCCTTTATATACGAGGCTACAATGCTACATGTATGGAACTGTGAACAGTGAACATAAAAAAAAAAAAAAAAACATGAGCTAAGCTGGTAAAGCCCAATAGTCATCATCCTCATCTTCCTCATCTTCATATTCATCATGAAAAATAGAACAAGATGCACGTAGCTGCCCAAAAATAGCAAAAAACAGCAAAAAAGGATCGCTGTAGCTGGCCAAGAACACAACAAAACAGCAAAAAGGATGGTTGTAGCTACCCAAAACACCACAAAATAGCAAAAACCGATGCTTGTAGCTGGCAGCTGCTAAAAACACCAATGAAGCTCTAAATGCTTGTTGTAGCAGCCTAATAGACTGAATCTCCTTTTGCTGCAAACACCCCTCAAATCACCCTTGCTCAAACCGTAAGGGGCAAAATGAAAGTGAAATCCTCTTTTCAAGAATAATTTCTGATCTTCAAGGCTTATACAAGTCTCATTAATTCAGAATTAACCTCTAATTAGGCAGTAAAACCAAAATTGTGGGTCCCAGCAATCAAATTAAGGCAAAATGGGGCGAATTGCTTTTGGAAACGTGCTGTATGGATGCATTATACGACCTTGAAACGTGTTTCAGGCCATACAAAATGTGTTTCCCACACGTGGGACCTGTCCATACAGTTTGAAATGTGTTTCCGCATTTCCGTATGGAAACGCACCTAGTAACATGTTTCCTGCAACATCAATACAACACTAAAGCATGAGTTAGACTAAGTCAACAAGTGAGTTTATTAATATGCCTAAATCTATAGTCGAGATGACCATTAATAACTAAATAACTCTAACATCCTCCCTTAATGGTCATTCTAGAGACTACACTAATTTGTCTCTGGATTTTACAAATTTATCTAAGCCAAGAGGCTTGGTGAAAATATCCACAGTTTGGTCCTAAGTTGGGAAAAATTTCAGCACAACTTCTCCATCTTCTTCAAGTTGTCGGATGAAATGACAATGCAGATCAATATGTTCGGTCCACTCATGGAAGACGGGGTTCTTTGCCAACTTGAGAACTCCCTGGTTATTACAAAAAAGAATTGTGGGTTCATCCTGATGAACTTGCAAATCTGCAATCATTCTTCTAAGCCAAACTACTTCACATACCCCACCGACTATTGCTCTGTATTCAGCTTCTATAGAAGAAGTGAAACTGCATGTTCTTCTTGATGCAAGAAACTGCCCATGTGCCAAGAATGAACATACACATAGTCTGTGGTAGACTTCCTGTCATCCATGGATCTTGTGCAATCCAAGTCCAAATAGCTACACCATTGAGGTTCTTTGTTTTTCCCATATAGAATACCAAACTCCAATGTTTCCTTTACATACTGTAGCACCCTCTTTGTTGTTGTCTAGTTTTCTGTTTGTAGAGCTTGCATAAACCGGGAGATGTAGCTAATTGTATAGCTCAAGTAAATATAATTGTTCCATGAGATTAGGAAATATAATTGTTCCATAATTGTCTAATGATTCTTTACATTGAAAGAACCTAGCACCTATATATACTAGAATGAAGTATGTCACTAGAGATCATGGACGACATAACCATGCATAATAAAATAGAACTATGGGCACCTAACAAAATAAGGAAGTATATAAAATAACCTTGGTAACCCATCATATTGATATATATGGTTCAACTAACCCCTAAGGACCTATGGAACCTAGTAAAAAGTCACATATCATATATGTATGTTGCGTAAGGGCCATAGCATTGCCCTACATTTCTCACCAAAATATTTCTTCCTTTTTATGAGAATTTAGGCTATTAGTTAATATGGTATCATTCCATAGAGACTAATTCTGTCCTATAGGAATATCCTTATTCTAGGCCATAATAGCCCTCACAACTTCACAAGACCCATTGTCCCTAGTGATCTAAGATTCCCTTGCAAGGTTGTTCAAAATTACCTAGCATTTGTGTCAATATTTATTTATTTCTTCTTATTTGCTAATTCTTGTGATTCTTGGTTCTTATTTGTTCATTTTCTATTTAAATTTGGTCCTCAACAATAGTTACATCCCATTTTTTCAAGCTTGACAATGGCACAAAACTTGAGGATAGCAGAGGGGGTAGAACAACTAATATTTTATGCAACCATGGATGTCAACCCAAAAAAACTAACACGAAATCATATTCTAGTGTCAGGCAGTATCGTTGTGGGCCGTGGTTGCATAAAAGGAGTCAAGGAATGAAAGCTTGCCCCAATGTATAAACGGAAGACAAAGAAAAATACGTCAAGGAAGAAGAAAATGGACAAAGAATGTACGAGAAGGGGACTTTTTGAACCCAAATCTACTTTGGGCACAACATTTATTTCACATTCATGGGCAACCCAATTCAATGTGTTTTGTAGTCTAACAGGCTTAGACTTAGGCCTAATCAATGACATAGTACAATCACCTCCAAATGGTTTTTATGAGTCAGAGCAATTGGTTTGATTATTGCAGTTCAATGGCAAGCTTTTGCAAGCAATGATGTATATCTCGTCTTGGGGAAAGTATCAGCGAGGGTCTGGAATGTAACTTCTCGGTGACATCGGCAGAAAATATCGAAATCTCAGAAAATGTCGCAACACGGGGTCTAACTCGGAATATCTCGGAATAGTCTGGATATATCGGATAGGGGTTTAACTCGGAATTTATCGGACTATCGACGATATATCGGAGAGATATACAACATTGTTTACAAGTAAATGGCCTCATAAGACAACTGTTTTCTAGGGTCTAATTTGTTGATTTTACGGTGAGCTATGGCTCATGTATTTCTTTAAATTTTTCGTTACCAATTACTTGAACCATAACTACATTAGCAAACCAAGATCACAAGAAGAAACACCATGCACAAGAACACAAGAAATATCCTGGGAAACCCTTCTCAGCAAGGGAAGAAAACCCAGACAAATCCTTTGCTATAATCATCAAGAGAAAGACCTTTCACCACCAAGAATGACCTAGCACACAAGAGGGTGCTGCAATTCTCATAATTTCAAACCTCAACATCTGAAATCATGAGATGACATGATGTTAAGTGTGTTTCCTCAATGGGGATTCACCATTATTTATATAAGACTTGTCACATCAAATGATGTGTCTAATGGCACAATAGGGCCGACCTCAATAACTTAATATAATTAATAATTTCCATATTAATTATCTTTTATTATTATTATTATTATTATTATAATTAATATTAATATTAATATCAATATTAATATTAATATTAATATCAATATTAATATTAATATTAATTATCTTTTACATTTATTATTAAACATATTAAGGTGGGGTCGACCTGTACCCTTTACATAGCAATTAGGGTTACAGGTAGGTCTGACTCTTGAACAGTATATAGCAAAGGATCTGATACCCCCACTAGTGCTCATCCACTAGGGGTACATCCATAGGGATGTCATAGCTCTGATTCGCTGCATTACACAGAAGAACCAGGTCTTCACACGTTCACCTGTGCTCGTCCACAGGCATGTCCACTCTACAGATCTTCTTTCCCACTACCACCAACAGGAAAATCATCTGGAGTCTTCTCGTCAAATATGTTGCTTAGAGGAGGCTATCACATCAACTTCATTTCTGTTCACATGACGATGTGCCCAGCACTTTTGGGATTTCACACGTTCACCTTGTGCTCAGCCACAGGCACGTCCTAACTCAACAGATCGCTTTTCCACTGGATAATCATCTGGATTTCTTCTCAACTCTCTTCATGGAGGAGGTCATCTCTATGTTCCTAGCTCTGTCTCAGGCAGGAACCACGAACCCTTCTTAAGGGCTTTCTCTTAGGTTTGTAAGCTGAGAGAAAGACTCACATAGATGCTATGTTCCACGTCTCACAGGTTTGTAAGCTGGAGGATGTCTCCCATAGCCGCATTCATCAACACTCCCTCTCAACTAGGGAGGCATTCTTCATCATGCCAAGTCTCACACAGATGTGCTCTGAATTTTGTCTTGGTTGGAGTTATCAATACTCCCTCTCAACTAGTAAGGCATTCTTCACCAAGTTAGTTTGGTGAAGATGTCTGCAATCTGCTGCATGTGTACAATTTTCCTCTGCATCATATCTCTGATATAAGGATATTTCATCTCATCGTATTTCGATCCATCAGGAAACAGGAGCTTTACACACAACTCTAGGTTATCATCATAGGATCCATCTCATGGGCAAGTAAATCTGTCAAAAGCTTGTGAAGCCACATTGCTTAGCACACTCGATGCTATATACTTTGCCTCTATGGTACTCAAGGTTACTGAGTTTTGTATCCTGTCGTATTAGGAAACCATGGTAAACTTCACGGTAGAATATCAACCGAATGTGCTCTTCCGGTCCACTGTACTTTCTGCTCAATCTGAATCGGCATATCCTACAAACTCAAGTTCACACTGGAGGCATATCTCAAACCATATCCAACTATGCCTCGTATATATCCCAATACATGTTTTGTAGTTGCCTAGTGTGTCTGTCTAGGTTGACTCATCACGTTCCCCGCATGGCGTGAATCAAGTATGGTGTTAACCGGATACATTAGTGATCCAATCAACTGTGGATCAGTCTCGTCTGAATCATCATTAATCTTCTTCTTTAAATCCATCACGGTGGATTTTGCATTTTGTCATACTGAATATTCTCTGTATATTTTCCTTGACTTAAAAAAATCTCATTGGTCCTTTGTCATACTTCTTGTCCCAAGAAGTGGTGCATCATACTCAGATTCTTCATCTCGACTTCAGAAGTCAAGGATTACTTGTATCCAACAACAAGGCTTTCTGAATAAGTCATCAAAATCAAGCTCTC
>ML838541.1:0-13422 GCA_009831015.1 Picea engelmannii
GCCTGCTCTACTCTCTTTTCTTTGGTATGGAAATAATGCAAGTACAAAGGAGAAGGCACTCAAGATTGAGTTACCTAAGACCCATGGCCTATTAGGCTACTACAAAACATTAACCCCCTATGTTATGCTCTCTAATTACCCACTCTTAGTTGCTCTACTCAACTATGGAAAAAAATACAATAGTATAGAATGGAACCCCTTCTCCTCCTAGTGGCCCGGTATTTAACATAGCTCGATAGCCATCTAGGGGTAGGTTTTTTACTTCCTCAACCCTCAATTGTGATAGGGTTTTTGACCTTCTAAAATATCCTTGAAATTACTAACGTGAATAGCCCCATATGCATGAGTAATGGGGGTTGACGTGGCATCCTCTTGTACCAAGGTGGTTAACACAATAAGTCAACTTGCAGGAGGCATAAATTTTGCATACGAACTTTGATTGATGCACAGTCTGCACTGTTGGAAAGGTCTCATAGTGTACAACATCGCCAAGGGGGTGTGCTTAAGATTTGAACACAAGAACTGCAAAGAACGTCGTTTAATTCCTCAAAATGGCTCTGGACCCTAATTTTCCAAATTGGGACCCACCACTAAAATGATCCTACAAGCAGATTCCTCCAATTTTTTCCACTTTGAAAGCATCGAGATATATGACAAATAATATAATGATCCATTTCAAATCAAGCATCCTTGGGATGTCTATCCTTCCACTATATCAGGACCTCTTGTATAATGTGTTGGCAAAGATGATGATCTGTTTGGTTGAGGATGGACTTGAGATGCAACTAAATGGAACCTCTTCATCTAGTTCTAGAAGGATAGCTTGAATACGACAATCAGATTTGACCACTTTCTTTAAGTAGGAGGCATGGAAGATTGGATGAAGTTCATAGTGGTTAGGAAGCTCCAATTTACAAGTCATTGGCCCAATAAGTTTGAGGACCTTATATGGGCCATAAAACTTGGGAGAAAGCTTCTAGTGGTTGTTTTATTTGAGTGAGGTCTTCTCATACGATTACAGATAGAGAAACACTTGATCCTCTTATTCAAAATGGCTTTTGCAACAATGTAGATTATCTTGTTGCTTAATCCAGTTTTGAGCCATTACTAAAGTACCCTTAAGAGTGTGGACAATGTTGGCTCGAGATATGAGGGTTTTGTCTACCTCCTACACCTTAGAGACTCCTAGTGAGTAGGATAGTATCGATGGGGGATTTTGGCCATAGACAACCTCAAATGGAGTCACTTGAGTTGCACCATGATAAGTTGTATTATACCAACATTGTGCTAGAGGTAACCACTAGAGCCATTGGGATTGTCTCTATAAAGAAAAGTACTTCAAATATGCTTCCAAGCACTTATTGACAACTTTACTTTGACCATCAATTTAGGGGTGGTTTTTTGTGTAAGATTCAATTGAGTGCCATGTAGATGAAACAACTCTCTCTAGAAATTGTCGGTGAAGGTGGGGTCACGATCTGTCGTGATCCAGTGAAGTGTACTATGGCTTTTAAACATATTATCCATGAACACATGAGTGATTGTATAGGCCTTGAAGGGGTGTTTTAGAGCACAAAAACAAGCACATTTATAAAGGCGAATAACCACAACCATGATTACAAATTTATTGCCAAATCATGGTAACTCCATAATGAAGTCCATAGAAATGTCAGTATATAAAACCGGTGGAATGGGTAAATATTGTAGTTTGTCTAGAGATTTTGTCGTCTCTCCCTTGTGTCATTGGAAAATGTCACACTATGCCACAAATGTACAAATGTCCTTCTTCATGCCTTCCCATAAAAATGAACACTTGATCCTTGCATATCTTTTATGAAACCTTGAATGACCTGTTGTGGGAGAAGATTGTAGTTCAAATAATACCCATGATTTAAATGTCGACTACTTGTTCAAATAAAGATGCCCTTTTATAGAAAATCTCTTCATTTTTCCAATTGTAGCTAAGATATGCATGGGGTTCCATTTGCAGTTGTTGGATTAGGCTAGTGATCTTGGGATATGTTAACCATTCTTTGCAGACGTCATTCAACTAGTTTGCTACTATGAAGGAAAGTGAAATAAGGGACCCTTCCTCTTCATACTTTTGAGGGAGAGCATATATTACCACATTCTCAATGCCCTTCTTATAAATTATCTCATAGTCATGTGCCAACATTTTGGTGAGCCATTTTTGTTGCTCAAGGGAAGAAATCATTTTCTCCAGGAAGTATTTCAGGCTATGATGATAAGTTTTAATATGGAAACATTGCCCAAGTAGGCAGGGATGCTAGACATCTATAGCATGTAAATATAGCCATAATCTCCTTTCCATAAGTTGAGTTTCCCAAGTTCCTCTCACATAATTGTTTGTTGCTAAAATCCAACGGTTGTCCATCTTTCGTGAGTATTTGTTTGATACCTTTACTCAAGGCATCACATTCTAAGATAAAGGTCTTAGTGAAGTTGGGCAAAGTGAGTATTGAGGTTGTACACATAACATTATTCAAGTCCTAGAAAGCCTGTTCTACAACGTCATTCCAACTGAAAGCATTTTTTTATCAAGGTTGTGAGGGGAGTTGTAATCTTACCATAGTTCCTTATGAACTTTCCATAATAACCAATGAGACTAAGAAAACCTTTTAAACTTTTAAGAGTTTTTGGGCGAGGCCAATCCTTCATCACTTCAATTTTCTTTGATTCCACATGCACACCATCATGACTAACAATATTACCTCAATATTCCACTTAAAAGACACCAAAGGCACATTTGGACCTTTTAAGAAAGAGTTGTTGATCAACAACTAGTTGTATGACTTGATCCACATGGGTGACATGGGCTAGCCAATTTTTACTGTAGACCAAGATTTCATCAAAAAAGACAAGGACAAAATGACTCAAAAATGGTTTAAATACTTCGTTCACAAGACTCTGGAAGGTGGAAGGTGCATTAAAAAGGCCAAAGGGAATCGCCAAGAACTCGTAATGGCCTTCATGAGTGCAAAAAGAAGTTTTAGGAATACATGTCTCCTTCATACAAATTTGGTGATACACTGAGCAGAGATTGATTTTGGTGAAGAATTGAACACCTTTGAGTTCATATAAAATATAATTAATGACTATAATGGGAAACTTGTCATTGATTGTTAGTTTGTTCAGAGCTTGGAAGTCAGGACATATGTGCCATTTTCCTTCTTTATTAAGGACCATAATGACTAGTGAAGAATAAGGGTTGGTATTAGGGTGGATGACACTAATGGTAGCAACTCTTGAACTACCTTATCTATTTCATTTTTTTGGGAAAATGGATGGTGATACAGGTGTACATTAGGTGGAAGGCTACTTGGTATGAGAATAATAGAATGATCATGATCACCTCGACAGGGTGGTATTCCTTGGGGAGGTTCAAAGATAGTTTAGTGTTTGGATAAGACAAACTTTATGTCAAAATGAATGGGTTGAGAAGGTGTCTCAAAGTATTGAATGGCATGGAATTGAGCCAAAATGTTTGAATGCCCCTTTTTAAGAAGTTTTTCCATGCAATGGGAGTTGGTGATCTTTGGAGAGCCAGTTGTAATTCCTTTGAAAGTGTAGTTATGCCCCTCATGTTGGAAAATCATGTATAACTCACATAAATGCATCGTGATGGGACCTAATGTATGTAACCATTCAACACCCAAGACAATATCACAACCACCCATTTCAATGGAAAATATGTGGGTTTTCAAGGAATAATCACCCATTTGAAGCTTGGCATTTTCACAATGACCACCACATTTCATAGAACCTCCATTGGAAATCATGATTTGGAACTTGTTCACGCTGTCAATTAAGATAATCACTTTGTGATGCTTGATGTGGCCAATCAATTTGAGGGTTTAGGGAGTAGAAATAATAATCTAGACATGCAGGGATACCTGCAGTTCAACATCCTATAGATCAGGTAAGTGAATGTCTTCAGTGGATGGATGAAAGACCTATGAGGGTATGGCTTCAACTTCATCATAAATATTTCCTATGAAATGATCATAAATAGTTTTTTCTCCTTACATTTATGCTCGGGGGAATATTTATCATCACAGTTGTAGCAAAGACCTTTAATTTGGTGTTTCAAAATTTCATCTTAGTTGAACTTGCGGATCTTGAGAGGTGGATAGAATGGAGAGGGATTGGTCAGGGGCGGGGGTAGGATGAGCCATTAAGACTTGTGCACATATCTATTCTTTCAAACCACTGATAAGTCATTCCTTGGAAAAAGTGTTAGACATGCCCTCGATGTGGATGGTTAATTTATCAAAAGTGGATATAAAATCTTCAACTGCGCTAGATTTTTTAATCTTGGTTAGTCATCCTAAATAACAAGTGTCTTAGTATTTCAAAGTGTGCATAAAGCTCTAAGATAAAGTGTGTCCAAGCAATATAAGCCCCATGGGATTTCTTATGCCATTGTCACCATTAACATTTAGGATCCAAATATAAGGCACCCACATGAAGTTTCATCAAGTCATTTGTGATTCCATGAATGGAAAAGTAACGTTCCATATGAGTGACCCATCATATGGGGTCAGATACATCAAATTTATGAGATCGACTTTAGTAAGTCTATGCCATGTGCTAGTCATATGATCACACACAAGTAGGATGGAGTGATGCTCTATGGGATTGGATGATTCAGCGCCTCACTTTTGGGGAGGTTGGTCTTGCCATTGATAGCCCAAGGATTATGAAGTAAGGGTATGTTTATACATCGCCAAGAGTTTGGAAATCTGTTCGAGGAGCAACTCAAGGTTGGATATCTTGTCACACATGTCATAAAGATTTTATTGAGCATAGTAGTGGTTGCGGTCAATCTCGTGTTTCAAATCAACACACAAAGTTTCTAGAGTGGAGACTTTGTTGGAGAGATCTACTCCTTAAGTGGTATTCATAGAGATGTTGGTCCACAAAAGAAAGGTTGTTGGAGAGTGGCACCAATGTGATCAACACTTTGTCCTAGGGATTTTGAGATAAATGCATAGTAACAATGTGAATAGGTCTGCCAAAAAAGACTTACTAGAGAGTGGTACGATAGTGATTAGCTTAGCTCAAGGTTTATGTTGAGATAGGTCTCAAATAAGGGTGCGAGCAGGACCCATGCATCTTTTGTTTTGGCTATTTTTGGTGGATTTGTACTCCCACCTAAATAATACTACACTGATAGAATTCCCAAATTCTCACTATGGAAAATTATGCAGGAATTTCACAGACTAGCAATAGAGGACAAGCTTTCCAAGGTTCTGAGGGTAAGGGAGTGTCATGTGCTATAGCTCTTTTATATACATGTAGGGTCAAATAATAGTACTTGACTTAATCTCTTAGGGCACCAATTATGGAGGCTCGATCATACCTTAGCCACACTACTTGACTACCTACGTACTAAAGAGTAATTTTTTTGAGTGTTATTCTCGGTGCAATATTGTAGCAAGATGGTCAATTGAATTATCTAAATCTGGTTTTGGGTAACCTAGGGTACTTTCTATATAACCGAGGGTACATGGAAGTGAAATTCCATATATAGGTGTTGTCTAATCCAGTACTACTCAAAGGGTACCAACAAGGGTTATAAGGGTGTCCAACCAGGTGAAACTTCTTGTATTTCCTATGTGTATTATTCTTAGACTACAAATTTTCCCACTGAATGATGGAACATTATGTTATTTATAGGCGTTGAAATACGTCTCTAACTTAAAAAAAAAAAAAAAATCTCTAAAAATATCTGCTTAAGAAATGCTCTAATACCACTTGTAGTGTTCCTTATTAGTAAAATAGAATATTCAGAGCATAAATAACATATTATGGCAAGATTTAGAGTGAAAATGACAAATTATAACAATAATAGGAAATTGTAGGAGAACCAAAATATCACAATTAACAATACATTTATTAATGGAAGCAATGTTCACTTGCCTATTCAAGGGGGAAACCTCCAACCAAGAAAAGATCTAACTACAATATGCTTCACAAGACATCTCATTACCTTGCTTCTACTTTTTAATATAGTTTCTATCTAACCTCCTAGGAACTTTCTAGTGGGTAGAACCTTCTAGTAATCCTTCTTACAATTAGTTCTTTCACATTATGTCTACTACATGGACCTTACTTAATAGACATTAACTCAATACATGGAAACCTATCTATCTACTTAAGGGGTTTTGTGTAGGATGCTAACACTTACCCTTGCTAGGTCTCACACCATTCAACCTCTTACCCTCTACTAGATCTACATTCTTTAGCAAGCTTCATATTTTTGGAGTATCCTATTTGAAGCCATCAACATGCTCACTCGCTTGGTACGAGATTCACTTCAATATTGGTGTTCTTCACCAACTTAGAACCACATCCACTTACCAGGTAATGTAATACCCTCTTATGCTAACAACTTCATTATTGTGGCATCCCTTTAAGAAGCATGCACTTGACCACCTATAACAAGGTTGAAGGGTAGCACCTCTCAATGCCAACGATGATTAGACTATGCTTCACCTAATTTTTTACTTCATCCTAAAATATTTATTTTGTGAGTTTAAGAAAGGTATTCTATGAGTTTAAGAAGTTTGTTAATTACACTAATGAATGCAGGGTTATTCAAGTCAAGAGAGACTCTAAGGTTCTTTGTAGAGAACAACAACCTAAAGATATCAATATCCTGATAAAGAAACAACTTGGAGATGAAAATATTGTAGTTGACAATCGAATCATTTCAGATCCATTGCTTATTCTAATGACAAAATGCTATGCTATAAATTTGAAGGAAACCATCTTCACATAGAATTGCTAGCTAAAACATTGTTTGGTTTCTCTCATCATTTGTAATGGTAGTGAGATAAACCTAGTATCTCAAAAGCTAGTTTTAGATTTATAACATCCTACTATAGGCCATCCAACTCCCTACCACTTGGGTTGGTTTAAATATGTTGGGAATATAATATTGATAACAAGTTAATGTATAGTCTCTTTTTCCATTGGACCCTTCGAGGATTATGTTCATTATGATGTCACTTAAATGCATCGTTATGAATCAATCCTTAAGTGTCCTTATCATTTTGACCACCATGCCATTCATAACGATGGCACAATACATATGTCAACTTCAAGAATATGGTAAAGTATATAAACTCACCTCTAGTTCTTCGTTTCCCAACACTCTACTTTGTAGTAAGACAACTATCAAAGAACTCAATTTCAATAAGTTGTTAACATTTGGTGTTTTTCGACAAGCCAAAGAAGACAATATAGGAAGCTCCCGCATATTAATATTAACGCTATCATATGTCCCTATTTCAATGTTTTTGAATGACCCATCGGTCTGCCTCCTATTTGCACTATCCAAAACATTATTTATTTGGCTCCAAGTTCTTCACTTCCCAATTATTTTGCATACCGAACAACACCTATGATTGAGAGTGTAGAGGTCAAGATGTAGTTGATAAAGCTTCTTGAAGATTACAATATTTGTCCTAGAGATCATCCTTCTTGTTCTCTCATTCTCATTCATACCCAATAAATAACAAGAAGAATGTAGATTATACACTGACTATAAAGCTAAATTAGAACTAATTGCCCATGATCAATGATCTAACAGACAAATTGAAGGGGATCAAATATTTCAGCAAAATTGATATCATCAAGTACGAATGAACCCTTTAGATGCTTGGAAAAACCTTTAAAAACCAAATATGGGCTATATGAGTGGCTAATCATGCCTTTTGGTCTTATTAATGCTCTAGCCATATTCATGAGAATCGCCAATGACATATTTGACCCACATTTGGGTAGATTTATAATAATATATTTGGATAATATATTAATCAATAGTAGAAGCTGGGATTACCTGCATATCCATCATGTTTACATCACTCTCAACCTCCTTCAACAACATAAATTAATACAAGAAAAAATGAATAATTCCTCCTTTGGGTTTTTCCATTCATCATCTAGGTCTTGTTATTGACCACACTGGCGTGCATGTAGATCCATATAAGGTCAATGTCCTCCAGGGTTGGTCCACTAGATCTAATACTATAGATATAAAGAGTTTCCTTGGTTGTATGAATTGTTGTAAGAAATCCATACAACATTTATCTCACATTACCCATCCACTTCATCAACTTTCCAATTAGAATAATTTCTAAAGGATGTTGCAACAACTGAGGCATTTAAGTAGCTAAAGGATTCCCTTTGCTTATCTCCGATGTTTTCTCTTCCTAACTTGCATAAGCTCTCTGAGATAGAGATTGGTGCCTTAAATTATGCCATATGCATTTTTCTCAAGAAAGTAAGCCACCCAATTGCATATCACTTGTAAAGACTTTCTACTACAAAACAAAACTACAATACACATGATAAAGAGTTCTACACATTAGTTCAAGCACTCAAGCAATGTAAGCACTACATCCTTGGTAGGAAGACAATAGTTCAATATACTAATGATCAACCCCCTATGATTTTGAATTCTCAATCTAATATTTAGGAATAAATGCACTTTATACGAGATTCTTATCTTCGATAATTTTATCTCATTATTGAGTACAAAAAAGGTATTGCTTGTAAAGTCATCAATATGTTGAGCATACCTCCTTCCAAGGTCTTAGATATTCTAAAGACCATCTTTGTTGCATAGGAAGATAGGAAGTCACTCTATTATTTAGATCCACGCTTTGAGCTAATCTCTTTATGAAAACCTATAGTGGTAAATTAAACTCCTTTTCTTGATTATACATTAAGAGATGGTTTGGTATACAAATTAAATCAAATTTGTTTTCCATATGGTTCAACATGCTTAACACTCATTTGTGAAGCACACTCCTCTTCCTATGGTGGCCATCATTTTGGCACATAAAGAATTTGTAGCATTTACAAATATATTTCTATTGGCCTTCGACGAGGAAGCATGTGGACTATTGTATTAAAATCTTAGATAGTAACATGCACTTCTAGTTCCCTCATAGTCTTGTGAATCCATCTTGATGGACTTTATTATTGGATTTCCCACTTCTGTTTAGAAGAATGATTGTATATTTTTTGTTGTATGTAGGTTTTCTACAATGGATATATCTTTACCCCACAACAAAACTACACACACACACACACACACACACACACACACACACACACACACACACACACACATATATATATAAAGTTGAGTTGTTTTTCCAACATGAATGTTGCCACTATGGCTTATTGTAAGGTACCAGATGTATTATAATTATGTAGAAACATAAATATTGCAGCAAATACCAGTGGAACAACAAAATATAGAGAATCACAACACCAAAAATGATACCTTTATTGATAGAAAGCCAAGTTCACTTGCACCTTCGAGTGGTCAACCTTCAACATAGTAGAACTATATTACAATAATTCTCAAGACAACCTTTCTCATACCTTCTACTCTTATTTATACTATTCTACCTTCTAAAGAACATTCTAGAGGAAGATCTTTCTATAAGTGGAGGCTTCTATTAAGTCTTCTTACAATAGACTTGTTCACATTATTAAATAGGCCTTATTAACTAACATTGGCCTTTATTACATGGAAAATCTATTATTCTACCTATGTGAGGGGTTATCGAGGCCAGGTCCCTAACATGCCCTCCCCCTTGAAGAATAGCCTTGTCCTCAAGGCTTGATATGAGGAAATTGTTGCATAACGATAGTTGGCTCCCAAGTGGCATCTTCTGAAGTTGTATCCTTCCACCAAACTAACACTTCCTTGATGGTTCGTTGATGGAGATGACAATCACACTTGTCCAAGACTGCTTGGGGTTGCAACCAAACGAAACCTTCTTCACCTGACTCAAGGATAATGTTTGAGTCTGGCACTTAGTTCTAATCACTTTCTTTAAGCATGAGACATGAAAAATAGGATGGAGCTTAAAATGACTAGGCAAAGCTAATTGGTAGGCCACGGTCCCTACTCGCTTGAGAATTGTATAAGGACCATAAAATTTGGGGGCAATTTTCTAACAATGTTGAGCTTTGAGTGAAGTCTGCTTATAAGGTTGGAGATGAAGAAACACCTGGTCCCCTTCAATGAATTGGCGTTCAGAATGACCTTGATTTGCTTGTTGCCTCATATGATTTTTAGCCAAGACTAAATTTTCTTTGAGGGTATGGATAATGGTTGCTCATATTGTAAGATTATTATCCACCTACTGAACCTTGGAGACACTTCGCATGTATGAGAGAATTGACGATGGATTTTTCCCGTAGATTGCTTCAAAAGGATTCATGCGAGTGGAAGTATGGTAAGATATGTTGTACCACCATTTAGCTAAGGGTAACTGCTGATCCCATTGAGTTTTTTAGGTCAGATGCAAAACACCACAAATATGTTTCCAAACACTTGTTAACAACTTTCGTTTGTCCATCAGTTTAGGAACGATAAGTGGTGTTGAGATGAAATTGGTTTCCTTTGAGTTGGAATAATTCTTTCCAAAATTTGTTGGTGAAAGTTGGATCTCGGTCAGAGATAATAGAATGATGCATGCCATGAAGTATGAATATATTATCCATAAAAATCTGAGTCATTGTGGATGCAGTGAACGGGTGTTGAAGAGCACAAAAATGGGCATATTTAGAAAGATGATATACTACCACCATGATGACTAACTTATTTCCTGATTTAGATAAGCCAACGATGACATCCATGAAAATCTCCCTCCAAATAGTAGGTGGAAATGGGAGCGGTTGGAGTGTGCTTGGAGCTTTGATTGTTTCACCCTTACTGCATTGACATGTATCACATTTAGCCATAAAGGTGTAGATGTCCTATTTCATACCATCCCATAAAAAAGAACATTTGACCCGTTCATAGGATTTGGTAAACCCAAAATTCTCAATTGTGGGTGAAGCATGCAACTTAGAGAGGATCATGGGTTTATTGTGGGTTTAAGGTTCCATTGTCTGCTTAAATACAAGTGACCTTTATAGGGAAGCTCTTCATTGTGCTAAGAGTACCCCATAGAAGCTTGAGGATCCTGTTGCAATCGTTGGATTAGGTTAGAAAGTTTTGGGTCTTGCAACCATTCCTGGTGAACGCTCGAAGCAAGTCTACGATGATGAATGAGAGGGAAAATATGTACCCTTCTTCTTCATATTTCCTTGACAGATCATCATCAACCACATTTTATTTTCCCTTATTGTAGATGATCTCACAATCATAGCCAAATATCTTGGTCACCCATTTTTGTTGCTTTGGGGAGGAAATTCTTTGTTCCCGAAAATACTTGAGGCTACGATGAGTATTTTTAATTTGGAAGTGTTTCCCCAAGAGATTAGAATGCTAGATATCCACTACATGTATAATAGCCAACATTTCCTTCATAGGTTGATTGGCCCAAATGTTGCTCTGATAGTGGTTTTCTAGTGAAATCCAAAGGTCAACCATCTTGCATGAGGACTACCCCAATGCCTTTCCTTGACGCATAGCATTTCAAGATAAAAGTCTTGATGAAGTGAGGTAGTGTCGAGACAAGAGTAGTGCACATACCCTCTTTTGAGGCTTGAAAGGATTGATCAGCTTCTCGAGTCCAACTAAAAACATTCTTTTTAAGGAGAGCATTGAGATGAGCTATAATTTTTCCATAATTTCGAACAAACTTGTGATAATATCTTGTTAAGCCCAAGAACCCGCACAAGCATTTAAGAGTTTTAGGGCGAGGCTGTTAAGCACTAAATAATGGCTCATTACCCCTTAATTGGGGCATATCACATTAGTAATGTTATTTTATTTATGTCGGCTTTAGTCCATTAGTTGTAATTATACCTCCTAGTCTCCTATATATACCAAGGAGACATTTTCATTTGGAATCATCTTGTAATTGTACATTTATGTGGGCATAAGGAGGTTGCCCCCTCGAAGAGGCTTATTATCTGAATTTCTCTCTTTTTCAAGGTGTTGAGTACTTTTTCTAAGGTTTTTCTATGCTATATTGATATTTGGTTCTTAACATATGGTATCAGAGCTCAAGGTCTTGGGGTTTCGCTGCTACATCCGAGACACCTTTGAATTTTCGCTATAATTTTTTTTTCTAGAATGTTTCAGAAGGAACGACTTGGAGGATATTTAGTAGAAGGATCAAGGTACGTTGGGATAAAATTTCAACTCCCGAGGCCTTATACTTTAGGAGATACAACATGTGCAAGATAGGGTTCTGGAATCATCCTAAACTAAGTCATTGCAGAATTTGCGCTATAAAATTTTTTATGTAACGTTTTAGACCCTAAACTTCGGAGGATATTCAAAAAAATTAGTAAGGTATCTGTGGTAAAAATTTCAGCTTCTGGGTCATCTTACATTTGTAGATACACCCTGTGGAAGATAGGGTATCTGACTAGTCTCAAGAAGGTGCTCCAGGTAAAACAATCATAACGTCTTCCTAGAGTATCCAAATTGAGTGAGACTAGTTGCATTGGATAGTGGATAATCTGTAGTATTTTTGGTATGCGTTTCATTTTTTTATATCAATTATTTTGTGTGGGGCACGCTATACAAGTGAGATCTCCTAGAAAGGCCAAAAATCAACAAGTTGTGGGGAAGTTACCATAAATTCCACTTGGCACATCCAATTTTGATCAGACCTATGGCATTACAGAGAAGAAATATCGGAGAAATACAAAAAAGAAAGTTTCATACCCAAAAGGGCTGAAACTTTGGAGATACAGCAAAAGAAATATTGTCTAGCAGAACCACCTAAAAATCAAGGTTCAAAAGTGATACTTGGCCAACATGCTATCCAAAAAGGGAACTTCTACACCAAATAAGCCTCCAGAAAGTCCTACTTGGACTCTTGATGAAGGTGAAGAAATGCGTAGGGACATAAATGAATTACAAAAGAAGACAGTGACAAAATATGAACTACAAGGTATGATGGATTCAATTGAAGCTAAATTGGAGGCAATAATGGATACTAAGATGGATGGTTTAAAAAGGGAGATCGTAGAAGGAATAAAAAAATTCCTAATAGAGAGGACACCTGAAAGTGAAAATGTGTCCCATGAAATTCATGATGAGGACATAAGGAAGATGAATCAATAATGGAGAAACTCCAACTTTGGGTTGAATACCAACCACGTTCCTAAGATCGATATGAGGAAGTTTGATGGCAAGGACCCAATCACATGGATACTTCAGAATGGAGCAATTATTTGATCTACATAATGTGCCACATGCACAAAAGGTACGAATTGCTTCTTTATATTTAGAACCCAATCAATTTGTATGGTATCGATGGTTTTCTTCTCGCAAATCACTCATCACTTGGACAATTTTCACGAAAGAAATGATAGCACACTATGAGGATACAAGGAGCAATACCTTCTTTAGCCAATTGATAAATCTCAAGCAAAAGGGTTCAGTTACAGAGCACATTGAGAACTTCC
>ML838541.1:21232-33033 GCA_009831015.1 Picea engelmannii
GGTTGAAGATGAAAGAACTTTCTCTTAGAATGTTTTGCATACACCCACATTAGATCTCATTTTCAAAATATCCGTTACAAGACCAACCTTCCTAACCTGTTAACTCATCAAAACTATGGTGATTTTAGAATGCTTCTCTTCAATTTTTTCAAGCTCGTAAATAAAACTCTAAAGAAAACCAAGTAATTTCTTACCTTCTTGAAGGTCCAATAGACCAGATTTGGTCTTAGTGGACATTAATAACCATCATCATCATAATAGCTAACAAGTAAAGATTAGTCAATTGGCTATATCGCAAGTGGTTATGGGATGGAGTGTTATCCTCCCCACCCAGGTTCTATTCCCGTAAGTAAGTGATAGGTTGAGCTCATAATGATCATATTGTTGTAATGGGTTTGATCCCTATTATTGATTTGGCCTATGCCTTGAAGAATATATGGTTTACCCTAGGTATCATCCTTGAAATGAGGGGAAGTACCAGGTAGTTTTCCCTAGGATATGAAAAAAAACTAACAAGTAAAGATTTATATATTATATATAATATATAAGAACTAACGACTAAAGACTCACATATTATATTATTCATAATAACTAACGGCCTATATAATATACAATAATAAATTTTATACACACTAAATTATATATCATATATAAAACAAATTATATACTATATAATATATTTATAAGAATTATATATTATATAATATATCTATAAAAGTTATATATCATTATTATTATTTTAAATTTTGCATTATTATAATTATATTATTTAATTAAAAATTTGTGAGTTTTAAATTGATTACTAATATATTATAAGGTAGTGATGTATTTGATCAATTATGAATTATTATAAATAGGGGTGGCAAGCATGGGGTCATCTTTGATCCTAAAAGGAAACCATGAAAGTTCATTTGCTTGGGGAATTGCAAAAACTACAAATAATTAGGTGGAAGCCTTGGCCCTTTGGAAAGGAATTCTAATTATGAAGAGATAAAACACAAAAAATGCAACAACTATTGATCAATATATGATCGCCATACGTCACATGGTCCATAAAACTCTTTCCAAGGAACCTCATATGAAGAGGTTTCTCCGTCGCATCCACAAATTGATAGATGATTCAAAAGTGTTAGGTTTATCACTTCTTAAGAAGGTTAAACTCTATGGCCAATAAGGCCTATAATCTAGGTATTGGGGATTTATGGAAAATTGAGGCGGGGGGGGGTTGTTGAGGTCTTTTGAAACTTCCCCTTAGTCTATTATCCACTTATCCACTTTTAATGATTCATTTAATATGTATATGCAAGTAGAAAAGCCACAAAACATGCATTTGTATTCATTTAATGACACATTTTGTCATGCTCCTCACTTGATCCTGCACAATCTCTCCTTCATTAAATATGGTAGGATGGGATGGCACTAAGCATGTGGGCCTACGATTTTGATTTGAATAAGTACTTTGAAATCTTGGTTTAGCTTTCAAATGGGAGGTTTGAGTTTTTACCTCTTCCTATTATGTTGGAGTGTCATTCCTTTGGATGGAGAGAAATGCCACCAAGGGTCATTATGTTCAGGCTCCGAAGGTGATTCCCATTTTTGGACATCCTTGAATGCAACCTAGAAAATTGACGATGGGGGTCAAGAATTCGAGGACGTCGGTAGACTTGAGGCTTTGAATCCAGGTAATAACTTCAACTCTTCTTGCCTATCAGGTTTGAGGAGTTGTTTCATGTTTGTTGGGTTTAATCCTTTTTAGTAGAATTAATATACTCCTCCTAGAGGAACCGTGGAAATAAATTCAGGATTTAGCACCAGAAGTAGGTTGTCTAATTAGTTTATTAGATTGGAAGTTTTGAGAGGACTTCCTTAGTCCTGTATTTGGCATATCAACACTCTTCTCCTCGACTAGTTAGAGGCATATTGGGACATTGTTTTGGAAATTCCACCAGGAATTTTTGATGTAGATAATCGTGATCATCCAAAATCATTGTGCATTTTATGAACACTCTACTCTCCAAGACTCAATTCAAAGATGTGAATGACACAATGGCGAGAATCAAGAAAATTTGGCATTAACAATAGAGATATGGGAAGCCTAGAAAAAAATGGGAACAAAACTATGCAAGGGACCTAAAAGCACCCTAAAAGTGACTCAAATACAAATGTTAAAGATGAAAGTTCAGTTGGAAAAGCACAAAGGGAAAATTGTACTCTTGGAGGTAGGAGAAAAAAGCAATAGAGGGAAATTGGAGGAGGAAGAAGATGTGATCAAGGAACTTTAGGGGAAAGTAGAGCACTTGGAGATGGAGCAAAATCTTGGGTTTGAGGAGTTGAGGAAATCTACAATCTCAACTACATCAGTTGGTTCCTTTGGACAAGACCACACAACAAACATGGAAGAGGATACCGTGGAGAAACAAATAGAACGAGCCAGGAACACAAATCCTTCTCTCCTATCTTATGTAGTGGGGAGAAATAAGTCAACACATTTGAGGCTTGGTAATCAAAATATTTGAATCTCTTTGTGTTTTTCAAGACTTTATTTATGCTTGGCAAATATGTAAGGATTTATACAAGACAATTAGTTAATAGTAGTAGTATTTTTTTGAAAATACGACAGTTGGGAACATGTTGGGGATTACTTTTCAACCCTCCGTGAACTCTTTGGAGGATTTTGGACTATGGAATCTCCTTTTTGTTTGTATTAAAAGGCTAGATGGTATGACCGCAACCCTCTCTTTCTATAATTAATACAAAAAAAAACCATTTATGTTAAAAAAAGATTATTCTAAATAAATTTAGATATAAATTTAAAGGTTTTGGCTCTACATCATATATTGTGTGTGCATGAGAATCTTAATCTTTCATTATTATTCTAACCTTCACCTCTAGCCTCTACACTAACCCAACTTCGTTAGCAATTATCATTGATGAGACAATATAGATTAACCTTCATTGATGAGACAATATAGATTAACCTTCACTTGATACCACCTCTAACTTGGTGTGATGTGGCACAAGGTTTTACTTTTTTAATATTTTCCATATGAGGCCCATTTTAGACCCCAAATTTACTCTAATAGGCTACGAGTAGATCATAAAGCAACTGAAAAAAAGAACAAATCTATAAATCAAACTAAGAAAATCAATCCTTTCAATGTAATTATGCAACAATATGTTTGCAAAAAAAAAGATACTTCTACAAATACGGGGTCCAAGGTGTCCAAACAAGTCTCATGTCTCTTTTCACACACAAAGAATTAAAAATTCCATGTAAAGATAATAAGATAATAAGTTCAAGTTCATTCACTTTAGTTGTTATTGTACAATAGTCACACTTACTAGTCCCTGCCAAAGGCGTAGAGGGACTATAACGATCGATAATTCGTTGACTTTATATTAGTTTGTTGCTTGACTACAAATTTTTGCATACTTTCTATTGTTTGAACTACAAAACTAAAAGCATTATTTTTTATATAATAAAAAAAGCCAAATATGTCATGATCTGATTGGATGATAGATTTGAGGTCTTATTGCCAGCTTCGCTATTCCCAATGAATTATATGTTGTCATATCCAAAGTTTTATCATCTGCGGTACTTTTTTGAATTTCTACTATTCATATTGAAATGTTTAGATATCCAAAGTTTATAATGATTGATAATTAGTTGACATTATATTAGTTTTTTGTTTGACTACAAATTTTTGCATAATTTCTATTGTTCGAACTACATAACTAAAAACATTATTTCTTTATTTTTTTATTGTAAAAAAACCCAAATATGTCATGATCTCGTTGGATAATAGATTCGAGGTCTTATTGCCTGCTTTGCTATTCCTAATGAATCATATGTTGCCATATCCAAGGTTTTTATCATCTACTGTACTTATTTTATTTTATTTTAATTTGTATTATTCATACTGAAATGTTTAGCTAATAGATTTGAGGCCTTATTACGCATGGATAGTCAGTTTTCATATTACTTTGTCGTCTTAGTCAATTTTTTTTAGCATAGTCCCCAGTGTTCGAACTATTGTTTATTATTATTATTATTGTTATTATCATTATTATTATTTTTATTATTATTATGTTTGATTTTTCTTTATTGTTGCGTACTTCGAGAGTTTTTGTCATTGTTGTGTACGTAAACATGCATGCCACACTGCATTCTTTCATAAATGTTTGCACAACACGACGCCCTTTGACAGTTCTGACAGTCTTAAGTGTTTACATAATAGGCCTCACAGCCTTAAATGTTTATTCTACATATGTGTTACAATACAGTTTCATTCCATCTTTTGATACTGTTGTTTGCAGTGAAATTGGGCAATATTTTTCTTCACCGACATTACTGGTTCACTGGTTGATGCTTGTTCGTTGGTTTGTTTGATGTTGCTTGTTGTTGTTTGATTCAACTTTGCAAAGTTGAGGTCCTGCAGTTGCAGTTGGACCTCTTTGTGGTTGTTCACTGGGTTTTTGTTGTTCAACTTTGCAAGCTGTTGGACCTGGTATTGCGATTTTCAAGTTTTGGGGTTGCGCTTCTGTCATCCCTCATTGACGAGTAATTTTCTGTGCCATCATTTCGTTGTTATTCCTTTTTTCTGCTTGTTGGTTTGCACCTTGCAAACAAGAATTTTCAATGGTAGGATTCCCTGCCTCGAAATTCTGTTGCAGAACATCTTTTTGTGTGGTTTTTGAGACCATAATCTTTTCCTTTTTCTCTATAGAACGTCAATGTTCTATAGAGAACCCACCTTTGTCGCAGCCATGGTGACATATAAAAAATAAAACTGGATGTTCTCCTCTTATTTTCTGTTCCTGGAAGCCATGTATTTTCATATGACAACTTCCACGTCCTAGATATTGTAGCATAGTTGTTTCCAAAATAGAAATGAATAGGGGTTTAGAAAACAAATTCGGAGCTGTGACAAGGGGGAACCATCTGCCAGGGTCTTGTGACAGGGAATGTTTTTATTCTCTGAGTCAAAAAATCCATCCACCTGTTGCCTTTGTCCTGTCCTTTCTATCTTGCAAAACATCTTCTACCTCTAAGAAGCTTGTAGGATGCACACCTTGAATAGGTTCAAAAATGATATACCTTGAATACTCGGTCTTTGTGCTCAACAAATTTATAGTGTTATTTATTTGCGTTGTTTCTTCTGTTTGGTTCACTGTTCATTGTATGTTTGTTTTCTTTTCATCTGTTGTGGTGACTAGGGGGAATTGAATTTGACAAGAAGAAGGTTAAAGGATACATAGCAGGATTGGTACGCAGTTCCGCGCTTGAATTTTTCTATTTGTCTTTTTTTTGTTTTTCGTTTTATTTTTTTTCCCCTTTTCAAAATCAAATTGTATGTCTCAGAAGTTTTCAGTGCAAAATGTGTACCACGGAAGAGGGCATGATAGGTAGACTGTAATACGAAATATGTTATGATGTGAGTCTGGTTGTAAATTTGTATATTGTGGAAGTCAGGGTACTGTTTGTAGGTCACAAAACAATAGAAGTGCAATCTAGAGCCCGCCTACTCGGGAATCCGCAGCCAGAGAAGTGGTTGGGTATGGAATGGGGATGTGGTCGGTCAGAGTCGCGATATAAAAGCACGAGTGCAAATGTGAACCCGCAAGTCCGCCAACTCACGTAGCTAGACATTTTCGGAAAAATGACTAAGTGACGATAAAGATAAAGTACATGGAAAAGAGAAACGAGAATTTGGTTAAGTATAGAAGACGAAAAAGAAGGGCTAATATATTCACATCTGTAATATATATTCCATTTCCTGGCAAGATATTTTCTGCATGTTTCTGGAGAAGTTATATACTTATTGCATATAGTTGGAATTGTTTAAGTAAATATAAACAAATTATCTTCTAACTTGAACCTGCTTTTGTCAAGATCCGGGTATATTACATAGTTGGCAATGTTTCCCCGCTTGTCCATAATTTCTCGATTTCCTTGCCATATTCGCACACTTTCCCAATGAAAATTGATGACGCTTTTATTAGCTTTGAAAAGATTGGCATTAAAAGGTGAAAAGGTCGAGGACATCTCCCATTAAAACACATTGAACCAAGATTTACCGGAGATTATATTATGATGTTGCAGCATCCATTTGAAATACAATGAGGAGCAAAGGAAGGTTCTCATCACCTTATGGCTGCAACTCGACAACCTTTTGTGGAGACACCCTGAATATTTTCGGGCATGAGAACCATATTTTTCAGTGGTCCATAGCTTATGACTACTACTCGTCCACTTCTGCCCAGATGAAAGTTGTCTCAACATCTGAAACTGCAACGACAGATTGTATCCCCGATTTTTTTTACTTTAAGGACCTGGTCATGTGTTGCACCGAGAACTATATTCCGAACCAATGGATTATCAAAATGGGAAACCATTCCCAAATCTACCTATCGCCTCAAGTATTTCGAAAGATGTTAACACTTCCCGACCCAACGCCTACTTTCAAGGACGAGAATTGTAGACAGTTCTTAAAGAAGCATGGTAATGAATTGGACCTCTTGCCGAAGTTCTTACAGGACCCAGCACCCGCTCCCCGGGACATGGCCATATTACATGTTATTGCATTTTTTTTTGGAAAATTGCATGGATTTTCACGAGGACAACGAGGCAAGAAAGTACAGCCATCATCTCTCGAATGATTCTGTATATTTTATATTTTACGATCAAGGAACAAGTCATTTCCCATTGCGACAAGTTGATTTCCATTGAAATATCTTCCCAGTTATTGCAATACTTGAGGCAGAAGAAATTATTTATGCCATCTTATTTAATTTTCGTCGTGCCGAATTGCTATCCATTTCCTGGACTATTTATGTGTAAGAATTTGAACTCTGAATTTGACCCAGTAACATTCTCGTGCCATAAATTATGGAGACACGACGCTTGCCAACATTTTTATAAGGTCTTTATTGATTTTTTTTTCCAGTTTTTAAAGCATTGCTATTTGGAAAGTATTTTCCCCGGTTGTCTAGCCAGCCGACAATCTTCCTGAATAGGAAGGGCACACTAGAAGAAATAGAGAACTATAATGTTATAAGGATTTTTGGGTCTAAACAAAATCCTTGCTTCCTTCCATGTCACATATCTGTTACAATGTGATAACGCTCTATAAATTCCCAGAGGTTGTCGGGAGGTAGAAGAAATTTATCAGAGGTAACTTTATCCAACCACCTTGAAAACTGTGATCTAGCCCTACTAGTTTCAGAGAGGGATCTCTCTGTAAGATTTAGATTTGTTTCAGGTTTCAGATATTAGGCTAGTTAAATAAATGGGACGGTGATGTTTTGTTTTATAAAATGGCTGAAATATTTCTTACGCATCCATTGGGCTATGGGATCTGCGTTAAGGTTTGAGATCCAACAATAGATTTTATTAGGTCTCTTAAGAGGGAAGGATAATGCAAATGCTGGATCTTTGAAAATTAAAGTGATGGATAGAAAAAATAGATGAGATAATAAATTGTAATAAAGAAGCATTCAAGAATTTATTTATCGCAATATCAGAAGACAAACATTTAGATCTTCAAAAGCCAGAAACAGAGTATACGAAGATAAATTCTGCAACTTTAACTTCTTTTAAATGATCATATATAGAAAACAAGATGATAACAAAGTAAGATAAACCATTCAACGAAGAGGAGTAAACATCACTAACATAAAACGGGCAAGAATCATGTGAATCGTCCATTTTTATTACTAGTAGATCTGTTCAAAAATATTACAATTTACAACTTGCTTGGGCATAAATATCAACACTCAATACTTCGAAGTCTGAAGTATTTATAGAGAAAATTACAATTCAGTCCTATCATTAATGATCAGGACGTGATAGAATCCAAATCTAACCAACTAGATAACAAAATACATAATTGTAAGAACTGCTAATGATCTATCAGATTCTTTGAGCTGATTTTGGGGAAAGTTGTTGATAAGTCATCAACTTGACTTTGGCTGCTCCGCATGTTGACTTGGATGTACACCTCATCTTCTTAGTCGATCAAGTCACACAGGTCATCCCATCTCTTCTGAATGGGGATGTTGACTTTGAGCAGCCTTTGGTACACCTCATCCGTCTCTGTGTACTTAGTGAAGGTGGGTTTAGTGATGAAAATATACTTTATCTCTTGTTGAATACTCAGGTCTAATATCAGAGTTTCCAACAATTCTTTGCCCGTGATGCTGTCTTTTATGCCTGTGAACTTGGACCCATCCTTCGCCACTGTGAGAATCTTCTATTTATAATCTGAGAGAGTAATCAACTTATTATTGATCACAAATAAACTTGGGAGACCTTTCTTCTGCAAAGAGTCGGTCTTGTTGAAAAACCTTTGTACTGCGATATCCATTACCTGAACTCTCTCCTCGAGTTGCAACATTAGTCCCTTCTTGGTCAAGACTCTCTTAACTTCAAGAATTGTTTCAGTCTTGTCCTCAATTTGCAGGGCTTCCAACTCTTCTTTTGATTTAGAATTTAAGAATTTGATTATCTCGTTGGCCTCTGTAGGCATTTCTCCCAGTTATCCCTTTATCCTGTCGATGGCATGTTTGGCTCTCTGCACTAGATCATGCTGTTCAAACATGATTTGTATCAGGGGCCAAATCTCTATCACTGATTGACAAATTTCCATCCAAATATTTTCTTTAGCCTCTGACAGAGTCTTAGCCATGATTGTTTCTTTCTACAGCTGTTGTAGTTCCTATTTGAGTTTGTCTGACTTATGCCTCTCAGTGTTGTAGCCGGCCTAGAATGTGGAATTCAAATTTTGGAGATTTTGAATCTCTTCTTGCAGTTTTCTGATTTTTGCCCCTTGTAGAGTCATATCTTCCATCTCTTTTGCCAATTGGTCTGTTGCATCTAGAGTTGTCACTGATGTTGCTACTGGAATTTCCCCTGTGGTAGTTGATGTTGTCGTTGTTGTACTGACTCCTATGATAGGGACTGCATTCAATGGTATGACTGCCATTGGCACATTCTGCTCCTTCTCCTTAACTAGCTTGTCCATCTCGGCTTCGATTTCTTTAATGTGAGCGTTCTGCTCCATGATCAACTTCAACATCTCCTCTTTCTGGCCTTCATTCTCGGCCATATCTTTAGCCCGTGGATCTTCAGTAGCAGAGATTTTCAATTGTTTCCTCAGAGAAGCTATGTCAGCATTTTATTTTTTTATCAACTCTTCTGCTGATTTGATATTGGCCGGATCATACCCAATTTTGAGGACCAGTTCTTCCAGGGACTAAATTTGTTGTCCTTTGCCAAAGATGACACCTTCTCCAGCTTCAACTGAGTCTGGACATTGTTCAATGAAACCTGTAGCTTTGTTGCAGTCGTGGAGGTGTTCGCCAAGGTGGAGAAAATCATTTCTCCAGTCTGTCTGTGCGAATCCATCTGATCAGCCGGATGTACGTCTACAACATCGAACTTGAATGTTGCCCTTCTATAATCAGAAATTGTTTTGGGCTTAGGTACCTATGCCTGCAAGTAGGCCATGTGAATTCTCCCCTTTTCTGTATCAAAGGCGGATAATAGTCAATGCTGAGTTGTGGATGTTTGTTTCCAAAATTGAGCATAGGTACTATTTGTCAGCATCTCATTTTTCTTCTTAATCAGGTTATATTTCTCAAAAAGGTTCAGCCTTGCAGGCTCCTGTGTGACCCTGGTCGTTAATGTTGTATCACCCTGCTTCTTCAATGAGGAGGTGGACATCGTCGGCTGGCTTCTTGAGGAAAATGGAGAATTTTCCCCTTCCATGACCGTAGTAGACTGAGTCTCTTCTCCACCAGACCTGTCAGGTGTATGACTAGTCTTGGGCCTTTTTCTATAAACTTGGAAATCATCTATTGAGACTTCAGTGACTAAGGGAGATACATCTTTCCTGGGTCTTTTCTCTGCTGGTGCATTAGGGGTCTCAGTCTATGAAATACTGGCAGAAGGGGGATGTTGTTCAGTATCTATCAGAGTGTTCTCCTCCCACTCTGTCTAGTTCATGAACTTCTCAATCTCTGGTTTGGGAACATGAGCGTATCGAGAGATTTTGTTCCTTAGTCATGCCATGGGAAACTTTTCTCAAACCTCATCTCTAGTAACAATTTGTTTGCTTCTTCTCCTGTCGCTCTGCTATTGCAGATGAAAGAACCTATTTGACCTTTAATCCTGAGATGTTGTTTCTTTTTAAAGGCCATAAAATGAATGTCATCAGAGTTGATCATTTGTCTGATGTATTCCAAAGCAAATATCCTGACAGGTAGGAACTTTGGCAGCTTGTAGGGGGCCAGCTCACACCCATAGACTCTTATCTCTGTGTGGTCCTGGTATAAATACCAATCCCATGTTTTAACAAGGTTTGATAGGTGCAAGATCCTCTAAATCTCTTCATTTATTCTGGGCTCTTCCCCCCCGCTTAACGTGCTTACCACTGGATGGTAAAATTGGTCGACGAAATGCTTAAAACTTAACTCAGACGAGTTCCTCCTTACCAATGATGTTCAGGCTGTAACAGGCTATGGATTTCCCTTTGTGTCGAGATTCTGTAGGAGAAAAGAAAACTTCTTTGACTGGAAAAACAAGAACACATAGGCCGGTATTGATGAATACTGAAACATTCCTTCGGTGGGAAATTTGAAAAGTTTCTCGTGAGTGTTATTGGCCAAAAATTGGTTGAAGTTGAACTGGGTGGTGGCTTTCTCTTCGGTGGAGAAAATGGACATGAAACCCAGGATGGGTTCATCCACCCATTCGTCTGAATTGTACCCGAGCAGACAACATAGGGATGGAATGACTCGGTTACCTTTTGCTGAGAAAATGGAGGAATGGTAGGGGGGATTTTTCTTGGGAAATTAGGCACTCTCGAGGAGGAAAAGCTAAAAAATCTATGCTCTCTTGGGAAAATACAATTTCTGGTACATTTCAGTTAGAATCTCAATGGTAAAAGGGGAAATGGATTCGGCTCTGGGTATTTGCATCATCTGATCAATGGCCTTGGGTGTGGTGGTGAAAAGGGTCTCTCTGGACGATGAAACGATAGCTCTCTGATTGGGAAGATAATGCGCCTGGCACTTGAGGATAAACTCGAGGAAATGATGAATTTGGGGAAAAAGATACAGTGGGAGATTGGACTCCTAGAGTCTAATCTCGTCACTCTGGTCTAGGAAGGTGTCTCTGAACCATGAGTGTAAATCAACAAAATCGAATTCACATTTGGGTTCTGAGATCAGGTAATATTTGTTGGCCAAAGGGATTCGGTCGAGGTCGACGGGAGGTGGGAGGAATGGATTTTCATTGATATCTGACTGTTTGGACTTTGGCACCATCACTTCGACTGGTACCTACAAAATTTTGAAAGAGAACGACGCTGACTGCAATGTCCAGAGATTAATGGTTGTTGGATGTGAAAAGGTGAAGAGGACAATGAATTCAATGGCGTCTGGATCATGAACGGTGAAGAAATGGTGAAAAACAAGATTATCTGGACGAACGGGTATCCGTTGGGGTGCGGGGGACAAGTCAGCAGGTTTAACGGATATGTTTGGCTGCATTGATTGGCCAATGGATATCTCGGGAATGAGGTGGAGGGTAATAGATAGGTGATGGGTTCGTGAGGATGACGTAGAGGATAGGGAGTGGAGGACAAGTGAATGGGATGTGACATGTGACGGTTGATTTGGGGGGAAGGTACACTGGTAGAATAACGACGCATGACTTATAAGCGACGGTAGTGGAATGTGACGTCATGAGGCAGAGGTGGTATGGGAAACTGGTATGGCAGTTTACTTAGAAGGGGGGG
>ML838541.1:38744-65442 GCA_009831015.1 Picea engelmannii
TCACATCTCTTCTCAGAGATAAGCTGCCACCATTCTAGCGAGTCTTTCACTCTGTATTTTTACAGTCTCTGTACATTTCTTTCATTAATAGAAATCGTGTATTACTGTATCTCTGTGTTTATGGTTGCATCGCTGATATATTTCTGCTATATTACTGGATGTACACGATATCTTTTTGCATTTCTTTATTATATCTCCGCTCTCATTTCGTGCCGAAAATAATTCGGATCAATAGAATCTGAAGTCTTTTATGGCCTTTACCAGGGCAAAATCTTGTTTCTCCATTATATTGTAGTTCAACACAGCATCTCTCAAAGATTTGTTGAAAAAGGCCATGGGCTGCTCGTATCCTTCGTTGTTTTTCTGCAATAGTATTGTTGTGATGGTGTGTTCAGATGCGAAAGAGAAAAAAAAGAAATCTTTGGTGTAATTTGGACTGATCAAGATTGGGGCTTGTGTGAGTGCATGTTTTACTTTCTCAAATAATTGTTTAGACTCAATGTTCCATCTTATTTTGGTGTCTTTTTTCAACATATTTGTGATGTTCCTAAGAAGTTCAGACAAGTTGGGTATGAATCTTCTTAGGAAAATTATTTTACCAATGAATGATTGCAATTATTTGATGTTCCTAGGGTGTTCCACTTTCTGGATGGCCTCTATTTTGCTGGGGTCTATTTTGATTCCATATTTAGAGATTATGTGCCCCAACAACTTGCCTTCCTCTAAACCAAAAAGGGTCTTCTTGGGATTCAATGAAATCCTGAATTTTCTACACTTCTCAAACACTCGTCTGAGATGCTGTAAATGTTCCTCGTTAGATTTGGAGTAGACAGTCACATCGTCCATATATATGATTATAAACTTACCAAGTTTGTCCACAAACGCAATATCCATTTCTCTTTGGAAAGTGGCACCAACATTCATCAAACCAAATGTCATTTTCACATACATGAAAGTTCCCTAGAGTGTGGTGAAGGTTGTTTTCTCCTGGTCATCTGGGTGGACAAGGACTTGGTTATAACCTGAGAAATCGTCTAGTAAGGAGATCCTACTATCCCCGACTACCTTTTGTAAGATGTGGTCCATTTTAGGCAAAGGGTAATTGTCTTTGAGGGAAACCTTTTTTAGGTTTCTGGAATCAATGCAAAGCCTGATTTTGATTTCGTCAGCCTTCTTTCTGGTAGGAACCAGATTAGAAACCCATTTGGAAAATCTCAAGGGGACTATAATTTTGGCATCATACATCTTTTTAATTTCCTTTTCTATTGGGGGGGAGTAACTTGGGATTGATTCTCCTAAGTTTATTCATAAAAGGTTTGTGTTCTTCTTTTATTGGAATTCTATGTTGTATGATACTTGTGTCATAAGATTTTAAATCCTCATAACCCCAAGCAAACACAACATATTCCTTAAATAGTTCAATGTATTTGCATTTTTGCTCAGGGGGTAAAGATTTGGAAAGTTTTATCATCTTGGGTTTTTCCTCTATTCCTATGTTACACTCTTCAACCTCTTTACCACTAGCTTCAATCTTAGGATTTTTTGCTACATTGTTAAAATCAAACAGGTCTTCTAACGGGACCAAACCTCTAGGTAAAACATTGTTTTTCAAATGCAAAACATCAGAGTCTTCATCATTTTTATTCATTTCATCTAAATCTACTTTATTTAGACTATCATTTTCAAAAACTGATTTATTTACATTATCATCATCATTCTCTACATCTATATTTGTACATTCGAAATCATTCTTACACTGCAGGAAGTCTTCAATTTGATCATTGTTGCCGAATACCTGCCAGTATTTGATGTTATCTGGGACGGTTGGTTTTCACTTCACCTCTACTCTGTATTGGTGATTTGGTTTGAAAGGTATTTTGCATGTGGCTGCCGAAGTAGCCAATCCGTCTGCCAGTATGTTCTGGCCTCTGGGCATTACCTGCAAGTCGATTTCAGTGAAACATTCTAAAAAATCTAAAACAATATTTCTATAGGCTCCGAGTCTAGGATTCTTAGTTGAATACTCACCTTTAATTTGTTTAATGACCAGTTCAGAATCACCTCTTACCATAATATTTTTGGCACCAACCTTCTTCAGTAGTTTCAGGCCGAGCATTAAAGCTTCATACTCAGCTATGTTGTTAGTGCATTGGAAATTCAGTTTGTAAGAGTGGCTTTCTGAATACCTTGATTTGTGATTATGCAACCAAACTCCAGCTCCAACTCCCTCTTTGCTCACAACTCCATCAAAATCCACGCTCCAGAAATCGACTGGTAGTTCATCACTTTCTATTGTTGCAGTGTTCTTTACCTTAGTGATTGCTTTATCTTCTTGCATGTCAGGTGCATCATCTTCCAACTGAGTAATTTGATTATCCAGGTCACCATCATTATACAATATGAATGAATCCAAATCAAAGTGTGCCGAGTATAATGGGTAGTTATGTGTTTTTTCCTGACTGTTGACCATATACTTCATCAGAGTCTCTCTGTATAGTCTTCTCTGTTGTCCAAATACTGGGATGGTAGCATAAGACATATCTAACTGCAAAGTTCCTTTCAGCTTAGCTCCCCAAGATCTAGATAACAACATACCATATTTCGGGGGAATGTCTGCAACCACGATATCCATCACCATACTTTTTGTTGGGATTTGAGCTAGGGTGATACATAAATCTTTAATTATCCCTATTCATTTGAACTTGCTAGAGTCAAAAGAATGCAAATCCTTGTAGGGTCTAGTGACATCAAGCCCCAACTTCTCCATCACAACTTTGGGCATCAGGTTGTGAGAGGCGTTGTAATCAAGCATAACGTTGTGTAAGATTTTGTCATGGATATTAAGACTGATATAGAAATGGGGAACATCACCATTATCAGTTTGTCCATTTACCTCAGGATCGAACAACAGCTCAGGTTGATCATCAGTAAGATTTACAGTGTCTGAGTGTGTTCCTGATCCAATATTCAATGCTTTTGTACCTATCTCTGGTTCAATGCTTAATGCTTTGATCATCTGTGACCTGTAATAATTTTTGCTCATTAGTTCAGACAGGGGAATATGAATCTTCAATTTGGCTAGTTCCCCATCAAGGCTAAAGGTATTGGAAGCTTTTCTCAGGCTCTGCACTTCTAGTTTGGTTGTCATGGTTCTTTGGGCAGAAGTATTTGGCTAACCCCCCCCTTCCGTTAAAGGTAGAACGGTCGGGGGGCGGGGGTCCGATATTACCTATCAATCGTAGATCTTAGCGTCATTTTCTCAACCGTTGATCTAGGCGCACTCTTTAATCACAGGGCGTGAATCACATTACATTGCAAAAACTTAGGATAACGCCATTTTGTGGGTTTTTTACGTTGTTTCTTTCATTTTGCCACCAAGGGGTTAGAACACAACCTTCTAACATCAAAGCAAAGAATCTCATCCAACTTTATGCTTGTTTTATGGAAAGAAAAGTCAACTAACCTATGGCCTAATCTATTCACCTAATATATTTAATCCAAATTAGACTGTTGGGTTAAAAATTACTCTATCTTGGGGCCATTTGACCAAGTTTAAACTATTTGATCAAAATTATTCACTAACTAACCTATCTAACTTAGCTAAGATTAAACAGTTTAGCCAAGCCTTATTCACTAATCCTATCAGCATAGATTCAAAAAGACTTAACCATGGTTAGATTGTATGGATCAAGCCCATTCTTATTGCATGGGGTTCATCATTTTTCTTTTCATACCCTCTTTTATTCTTTCTTTCTTTTTTTCTTTTCTTTTGTAAATAATTTGCAAAATGAAATATTATTTACAACAAAAAATACAACAAGAGTAAAAAATTTCCAGTCACCAATTGATCCTATGAAACATAGGGTTATAACACAATGTTTTCTGATGGAATAACATGGGAGTACATCTCCTGGTTGCATTTTTTCCATGAAAAAAAAAGATCAATTCATATCTATGCCTTGGAAAGTCCAGGATTTCATGGTCAGGAACCACTTCAATAGTTATTTCACTGACACTATCCTAAATGAACTCCGTACCAGTACCAATGATTCACACAAGCAGAACCAAAAAGGCCCGGGTGAAAAAAGTGCCCAATCCCCGACTGCCACACCCAATACCACAACATCTCGTAGCAGTACTCCAATGGCCTACCCAAGTAACAAAGTCACACACAGTTCTTCAGGCGAAGGAGGGGACAAGAACCCTCCCTCCAGCAAAATTGAAAGTTGTCACAAACTTCCCATGGGAAAAAAACGGAAAACATTAGTCCAAGAACAGGAGGGACCGAGGGAAGAAATTGATATCTACGATCTCTCCCTCGAAGATATGGAACTAGAAATTGACATTGACAAAATGTTCCCTGACGACGACCACCTAGAGAGCACTGCTCCGCACAATCCTAGGATGGAAATAATTGGCATAGATACATTGGACGAAGAAGAGTCTTTTGCATTTCAGAGCGTTGTTTTTCACAGTGAATCCAAAAAATTGATTATTGAAAAAAAAGATGTAAAGAATAAGATAGGGAAATCTCATTCAGATATCAACCTACACAACGTGCACCCTTCCCAGATATCCCAGATGCACTGAGAAACTGAAGATGCTCTAGACAACTCTATTAGTGGCCTTGAAATGGAAAACGTCATGTTAAAGAAGCAAATCAAAGAATTGGAGGCAACTCTAATGCCTCTTCCACTGTTTGCTACTCCTTTGGCAATGGTCGGGCCCACCGCACCTGTGCCAAAGTTAAAAGGATCAACAAGACTTCTCACATCGGCCTGAGGATATGTGGAAAATAATATAAACAGAAGAATGGAATTAATAACAGAAGCTTGGGAGATGTCAAAGAATATGGTCTCTTTTGGAACAAGAGCACATGCTTTTCATGAGTATCTGCAAGCATATCTCAAGAACGAGCAAGGTTTCTACCTCGATGCAGTTTTACCATTTGGTATTAAATTTACCGATATGACATAATTTAGAAGAAGACAGGAGGATCTCCCTTCCCTGGATCGAATAGATTAGCTAAACGCATGTTGGAAAGAAAAGGTAAAGAACCTGAATTGTATCGTTTAAGAATGTAGCCATACCATATCTAGAAGAGACAAACTATTCTAGAAGCTAACTGAGATAGATCTAGCTACCAACACCAATGAAGTCCAGGACCCAAAATTGATATTCAACTCGTTGTTTTTAACCAAGCAAGCATTTGATGATCAAGTTCATATCTATAAAAGAATGTCATTTGAAAACTTCTATGGAATTCTTGAATATGGTGAAGATGACGTGAAAACTTGGCTAGTCAATTATGCGATTACAAACCAAGATATTCAAGAATCATTCCACAAATTGTCTATTGATCTAAGGGACTTGGAAAGTGAATTATTCAATATAAAAATCCGGCATGAAATGAATGTGGCGCCCATGAGGAGCTACATTGAAGAATGGTTGAAAAAGGTTGTCGACCAGATTACCAATGAAAGCCAAAGCCGAGAAAAGCCATAAAAGGACATCAACGAGCAAATGACAAGGCATGGGACACCATCATAGTAAGTTTATATTGATTACATTATTTTGTCTTCATCCACTTACTCTAACAAATCTTAAACCCAGATCTGACAATTTTCTCTTTCTTCTTGCCAAGTTTTGTTGTTTTCCATCGCCAACTTTCTTCTTTCTACAAACTTCATTCTTGTACATCTTTGCTTTGTAGTTCGTGGTAGTCCCAATCCGAGTCATTCTGGCAAACACATTTTTATTTCACAGAATATGTACTAAACTATAGATTTTTTTACAAATTCGAAGACAATTATTTTTGGGAAATATTCTCAAATGTATTTTGTGACCCAGTTTATCTGAATATAAATATTTAGGTTGTTCTATGGTGATATTCAATGCTTGGTGTTGTTATTTGAAATTTGCACTTCTTCGTAAAATTAACTCATTTCCCTGTACATGTTCTTGTTCTATATTGTGCATATATTCCAGCTTCCTATATTTCAAAATATTCTTCGATATACAAAATGTAAAGTCACATATTGTTTTCTCTATTACTTGTAGGTTTGAGAAAAAAATTATTTCACAGAATATGTACTGAACTATAGATTTTTTTACAAATTCGAAGACAACTATTTTTGATAAATATTCTCAAATGTATTTTGCGACCCAGTTTATCTGAATATAAATATTTGAGGTTGTTCTATGGTGATATTCAATGCTTGGTGTTGTTATTTGAAATTTGCATTTCTCCGTAAAATTAACTCATTTCCCTGTATATGTTCATGTTCTATATTGTGCATATATTGCAGCTTCCTATATTTTAGAATATTCTTCGATATACAAAATGTAAAGTCATATTTTTTTTCTCTATTGCTTGTAGGTTTGAGGAAAATTTTCGAGCCCAAAACGCCATTCAAATTTGAACATGGTTTACATTTGGACCACAAATAATCTATTAAGATACATTAATATGAATACATTTTAAATAAACATAAACAAAATCCCTTTAAACTTGAACTTGATTTTCTCGGGCTCCTGGATTGCTCGCGGGTTGATCGGTTAGCGGACTACCAAATCCTCATTTCCATCTATATCTTCACATCAGGAGTCCGACCAACCACCATCCCTTTAAACACTTGGACAAATATCTCACCGTGGCGTCCCAACTTAGCGCTATCGAATTATTATCCCGCGTGTTCCGTGATATACATATTGCACCCAACAATTATGTGATAAAAGATAAAGTATAGAAGATGGAAAATAAGGGTTAATATATTCACATTTGTTATAGATATCCCATTTGCTAGAAATATCTTTTCTGAATGTTTCTGGAGAAGTTATATACTTATTGCATATACTTGGAAAGAAGTGCGAAGGTGGCGGGCACAGAAAACAACAACTAGGAATTGGAAATTGTTTGAACCCGCCAACCCGATGATCCGCAAAAGATATTGCAAGAAATACCTGTGCAAAGCGGTCAGACGGGCTTCAAAATTGGCTGACAAGCGTTCTCGAGGAGACGTGAGGCCCCGACGGTCAAATTGTATTGATTGGATCTTTTGAGTGAAAACTATGTAACATGGAAGAGGGGTTGATGTAGTAGTCTGGAAGTTAATTTGTATATCGCAGAAGCTGAGGGGTTGTTTGCGGATCAAGGAACACTAGAAGTGCACTCCGCCTTTCCGAGAATCCGCAAGTGAAAAAGTCGAGTAAGTATGGAATTGGAGGTGCGAAAGAGATTCCAAGAACTGGCAAAATATGGAAATCAGACACATGGGCTTCAAAATGGGGTGACAATAGTTCCCTAGGAGATGTGAGGACCCGAAGGTCAAATTGCAGCTCTCAGAACTTTCATGTGCAAATTGTGTATCATGGAAGATGGTATGATGTGGAAGTGCAGCAGTAAATTTGTATATCACGGAGGTTTGGGTGCTATTTGCAGGTCGATCATAGTCGTGATATAAAAGAACGAGCGCAAATGTGAACCCGTGAGTTCGCCAATGCGCGCATTGAGACATTTTCGAAAAAACGACTAAGTAACGAGAAAGAGAGAGTAGAGGGGAAAAAGAAACGGGAATTTGGTTGAGTATAGAAGATGGAAAAGAAGGTCCAATATATTCAAATCTGCAATAGATATTCCATTTCCTAGGAAGATATTTTTTGTATGTTTCTGGAGAAGTTGTATACATATTGCATACTCTTGGAAAGAAGCCTGAAGGTAGCGGTCACAGGAAACAAAAAATAAGAGATGTCAAGCAATGGTAAATTGTGGAAAGCGGTCAGATGGGCTTCAAAATAGGGTGACAAGGGTTCCCGAGGAGACGTAAGGCCCCGACTGTCAAATTGTATATATTGGAACATTTCAATGAAAAATGTGTAACACGAAGAGGGTATTACTGTCATCCTCAATTCAAATTCATTATGCTTTTACTAGTGACAACTCAATGCACAGGTTTGCTTATTGGCATTAACAAGAAAAAAACGTATTCAACAACGATTTACGGGAGCCCCACCGACCCTCGGGTTGGCGCTACTATAAATCTTACACCCAAAACTTGTGTCATCTACAGTTCTGCAATATACATCTTGCACCCCAAAACTTCCATAGTCTACAATTCATCCACATATTGGAGCATGGTTTGCATTTGGACCATAAATAATCTATTATTATACATTAATATAAATACAATTTAAATAAATATATTTAAACTTGAACCTGACTTTTTTCGAACTCGTGGATTGGTCCTATATCATCACATCATGTGCCCGATCGACCGCAGTTCCTTTCAACACTTAGCCAATTATCTCTCCGCGGGGTCGGGACTTAGCGCTATCGAATTTGTATGCCCCCTGTTTCGTGATATATATATTCAACAACAATTTACGGGAGTCCAACTGACCCCCGGGTTGGCGCTATTATAAATCTTGCACCCAAAACTTCCGTCATCTACAAGTGCGCGATATACATCTTGCACCCAAAACTTCCATACTCTACAATTCATCGCGACTTAGTGCTATCGAATTCTTATGCCCCTTGTTTGTGATATACATATTTCACACAACACTTCTGTGATATACATTTTTCACCAAACACTTCCGTCATTTACAATTCGACCCCGGTTATAAAGCTCGCCTACCCGAGAATCTGCGTTCTGAAATTTGTCTAGGCATCAAATGGCTAGCGATCAGTCGGAGTCGCAATATAAAAGCACGAGCGCAAATGTGAACCCGTGAGTCCGCCAATGCACACGTTGAGACATTTTCAGAAAAAATGACTAAGTAACGAGAAAGAGAGAGTAGAAGGGAAAAAGAAACGGGAATTTGGTTGAGTATAGAAGAGGGAAAAGAAGGTCCAATATATTCAAATCTGTAATAGACATTCCATTTCCTAGCAAGATATTTTTTATATGTTTCTAGATAAGTTGTATACATATTGCATATACTTGGAAAGAAGCATGAAGGTAGCAGGCACACGAAACAACAACTAGAAATTGGAAATTTCCTGAACCCGCGAACTCGAAAATCCGTGAAAGACATGTCAAGAAATGGTCAACTGTGGAAAGCGATCACACGAGATTCAAAATAGGGTGACAAGGGTTCCCAAGGAAATGTAAGGCCCCGACTATCAAATTGTATATATTGGAACATTTTAGTGCAAAATGTGTAACACGAAGAGGGTATTCCTGCCATCCTCAACTCCAATTCATTCTGCTTTTACTAGTGACAACTCAGTGCACAGGTTCGCTTATTGGCATTAACAAGAAAAAAACGTATTCAACAACAATTTACAGGAGCCCGACCGACCCCTGGGTGGGCGCTATTATAAATCTTGCACCCAAAACTTGCATCATCTACAGTTCCGTCATATACATCTTGCACCCAAAACTTTTGTGGTCTACAATTCGTCCACATATTGGAACATGGTTTACATTTGGACCACAAATAATCTATTAAGATACATTAATATAAATACAATTTAAATAAATATATTTAAACTTGAACCTGACTTTTTTCGAACTCGTGGATTGGTCCTATATCGTCACATCATGAGCCCGACCGACAACAGTTCCTTTCAACACTTAGCCGATTATCTCTCCCGCAGGGCACGACTTAACACTATCGAATTTTTATGCCCCTTGTTCCATGATATACATGTTGGTTTGCTTATTGGCATTTATAAGCAAAAAAATGCATTCAACAACGATTTACGGGAGTCCTACCGACCCCCGGGTTGGCCCTATTATAAATCTTGCACACAAAAAAAATTTCATCTACAAGTGCACGATATACATCTTGCACCCAAAACTTTCGTACTCTACAACTCGTCACGACTTAGCGCTGTCTAATTCTTATGCCCCCTGTTCCATGATATACATGTTTCACACAACACTTCTGTGATATACATTTTGCACCAAACACTTCCGTCATTTACAATTCGACCCCGGTTCACAAAACTTTCAAACCATTTATCACTCTCTTCAATCCCCGCCACATTTCCACCCTTCCCAATGCACATTCATTATGCTTTTACTATCGACAACTCAACATACAGGTTCGCTCATTGGCATTAATAAGCAAGAAATGCATTCAAGTATACGGGAGTCCGACCCACTGCCATTGCTTTTCATACCTAGTTGTTGGGTTGTCGTAACCAAACTTTTCTTCCCCCTTTTACGTGATATACATCTTGCACCCAAAACTTATGTGATCTACAATTCCATAGTTAGTCATCTACAATTCACATGGATTATGCTTTTACTAGTGACAACTCAACACACATGTTCGGAAGAGATTGGCACTGCTTTGCTTACTCACAACTTGTCATTACTCCACTCTACCCATTTTCTAAAATTAACCTTATAAGCTACTTGGTAGGAACTACGCTGCCACACAACACTTGTATACATATTGGGAAAGAATATTGTTGCTTATATATCTTTTCTCAATAACCATCATAAAGAATTTAATGATACAAAGGTTATATATTTATTTTGTTCCTTAAATGGAAGATCTATTTATGTAGATATCTTCCCAAATTTTCGTGCTAGTCTTTTTTATGTGTGGCTATCCAAATCAAGGAAAGTGTTGGTAGGTGATACCATCTTAATATTTGTAATGAATCTCGATATTTAATTGTTAAAATATGCATTATTTTTAGTCTATCAAACATTCTATACACGTGCTTGTCATGTTTAGTTGTGTTATGTTTAGAGAATGCAACGTTGAATGGAATCCCAAGGTCCAATAATTGAAGAAGTGCATATACTTGAGTACTAGGATCTCACTTATGAGGACGAGTCCATGTCATCCATGTATATAGATGTTGTTTTAGAAGAAGTAAGTAGTTTCCTTGGTCTTCTATACGTGACTTATCATTTTAATAGAAATAAACCAAAAAACAAAACTTTACTTTATGGTTGGAGCAATATGGCAATCGGTCATTGTAGTTGATACAATAGAGACATTTATGAGTTTTAGATGTAAGGTTTGATTGTTGTACAAACATTTTTGTGTGTGCCACATTCTATTGATGACATGACACGTGTACTTCTTATGATTAAGTTAATTAGAGTAGATAAGAAAAGGTTGACATGATTGTTGTAATGGAATAAGATTCCAATGCTTGGATTAATGATTTAACTATTTGATGATAATGTTATAATTACTAATGTTGTGAATTAATGTAAGTGTGGCATGACAATCATATATGCATGAATCCTAAATGGAGATGTATGGTGTTGATCCTAGAAAGGGATCTAAGAGGTTTGATAAGCTAAGGGAGTTGGCCTTCCTAGTTGACTTATACAAGAGGTTTGATAAGACCATAGAGTTGACATTCCTAATTCACTTATACATGAGTTATGGATGGCTATGAAAGCCTAATTACACAATTGTATGGGACCTTGATGTGATATGAAATCCTAATTACATAATTGTATGATACCTTGATGTGATGTTAGGGAGTAGTTGGCATTCCTGGTTTACTTATACATGAGTTATGGATGGCCATGAAAGCCTACTTACATAATTGTATGAGACCTTGATGTGATGTCATGAAGGATTTTCCTTTTGATGATCATTTTTGTGTGTGTTGAGTGTTGTTACTAACCTAGTGATGTAGGTAATTGATTTATTTGATGTTTGAATATGTGTTATCGCTCATTAAGATAACTCTAGGTTAGGAGTTTGACATACTCAGTGATGGTAAATTGTGAATTGAAACAAATTTGTTTATGACATATTGATATTTTCCCAAACCACTTCATATGCATGTGTTCATGCCTGTGTGAGATACAAAGCAAAGGCTTGCTAACTTACTAATATATAGGTGTGTGATATGATTAGGAGGTTGCATTTGGATGAGTAGATGTGGGATTTCCTACTTAGTCCTAGATAGAAATGTAGAGTCTCTTTGCATATATGTGGGATAAGGAAGTTGGATAGAGTATTATGCCTATCCATTTGGGAATAGAGGTGACATTCCTATTTTGAGTACTTCCACCATCAGAGGTGACATTTCTCATGGTTGTGATAAGGGAGCAGGCATTAAGGAGTGAAGTCCTTGCTCCCAAACAATTATAGCTTTTTTATTCATAACTAAACTAAGATAAACTTAAGTAACCCTGTAGTGGAATTAGTTTATAAGAATGTTACCCACTTTTAGGGTGGGTATTGTTATGTGAATATTTTAATATATTTATGAATTATGTTTTTTAGAAGAAAAAAGGAGAAATTATTTTAGAGTGTCACACACATCAGGGAGGGATGGTTGATCATGTAATCATTAAATATAAATAAATGAAAAAGGGAGAGGTTGAAACCTTAGTGTGGAATATTACAACTACTAGGAATTAATAATAATAAAAAAGGAATTATGCATGGTGCAATTGAATAGGCAAATTCCCTTAAGCCTAAAAATAAGGGAAGTTTCCATGGATTACCAAAATTATAGGGTAATGTTGATGGATTTCTACAAGAGCTTTTTAAGGAATTAAGTAAAGTAGTTAAGTTGAATGTGGAAGATCGTCAAGCTATTAGTGTGACAAATCTATTTGTTAGAGTGATGTTTCTTTCCCAACAAGTTTAGTGGTGGGAAAACAACCACTAAAATGTATATTGCATATACATTTTTATGTTTAGTGGTGGGAAAACCATCACTAAAATGTATATTGCATATACATTCTTTATGAGCCTCTAGTTGTGATTCCACATAGCCTGGGGTCTCAGGGAAACAAGTTTTCCATGGGTATGGTTAAGTGGAAACTAATTTGTAAATCTTAAGTTGACAATGACAAGGAATTTATAGAATTCATCACACAAACTACTTTTGGGTTTGGTTTGTTGTATAAGTATAATGTTGTATTTTGTTTTATAAATTTTATGTTATGGTTTAAATATGGGTTGGGTACTAACGTACATGATATTAAGGAAATATAGGTATTTCAGTACCCTAGTTTCATTGATATTTTGTGATTGTAAAACTAAATATATGGTCGTTATATATACATATATAGTTTTACAATCAAATTAAATAAATAATAAATTTCAAGATAAATATCAATTCTCAAATGAAAACTATGTTAATATAGGTATTATGAAAGGAGGTACAAGAGATGGGAGAGCTTTGTGATAGGGTTTGTGAAAATGTTTAGGATTTGTAACTCTGGTTAATCAGGGGGACATGGTTTTGAGCTTCGAGTTTTTTCTAGTTGTATCATCCCTATTAACATGGGTCCCCATCACTTTTCCAGCAGGGATGGAAGAAGAGATTGTTGATTTTTGGATGACCCATGGGAGGGAAGGTCGATTTGGACCTCGCCATCAATACCTTGCGTAAATGTTGATTGCATTGTTGTATCATTTCAACAGTCGTGGGAGAAGCCTCTAGAAGAGGAAACTTTGCAGGTACCGGGGTCAATCATTTGGAAGCTTGGAGTTGAGATCCCATAGGCGGCTAACAAGACCATGGACTCTCCCTCCAGATTTGATGATTTCATTCACGTTGAAGGCATGAAGGAAATTGATGAAGCTCATGAACTAGGCTCATCGGGAGATTTGGCTATCATTTCATTGGCAAATGATGTGGAGAACAATACTCATGATTTATACTAGACTCCATCTCCCACCCATCGACATGACGAGGGAGAAGTGGTGGAAGAGAAGAGAGCCACCCCTGGTTTTATTATTGAAGCAAGCCAAAATATTTCTCAAAGTGGTGCCTTCATTGGTCAACACCTTACAAATGATTTGATGAGTGGATGCTCATTTGTATTGTTTTCAAACTCTATTGTCGAGCAATCAAGGTCAAAAACCACGGAAGGATAGAGAAGAAATCAAAAATGCATTAAGAGAAAAGTGGAGGAAACAAACTTGGTTCTGGTGGAAGGGATAAAGCTCAACAAAATCCAACACATGGAGGATGCGACCTCGGTTGTCCAATTTGCAAGCAAACAAATGTCCCCTAGTACCCTGAAGTGATGGACAATGGACAATTTAAAACCCTCATAGGCTATGGGCCCCAAAGTACACTACTAGTGAAAGGTTCGATGGTTTGGGTTTTGAACTCAAGGACGGATGTAAACAAGATTCTCCTCTCTTTCCAGACCTGGGGGTCACAATCTCTATTTCTCAAAAAATGGAAAGTGGATTTGATGCTAAGATAAAGAAGTTGGAAATTACTTCGGTATGGGTTTGTCTCCCAAGACTTCCTTTAATCTTCTGGTCAGAGGAAGTTTTTCACGACATAGGTAATACGCTAGGGTTCTTCTATGCTTTGAATCTTTCTCTCCGCTCTACTTGATACACGAGCATTGCACATTGACTGGTTGGGTTAAAGATATCAGGAGAGTTGGCAGACTCCATAACTATTATGTGGCGGAATGTTGTCTTTTGATGGGAATTGGAGTATGAAGGAATCCCTTTCAAGTGTGGGAGATGCCACTCCTACGACCACCTCATTATGGACTACTACAAAGTTGTAAGGCACGATATATGGGTAAATAAATCCATGGGAGAGAAGGAGTCATACTCTCTCCCAAAGAGAACTCATCTGCCTAAAAAGATACATGCTTCCACTTCTTTAGATAATAAAAAAGATGAGAATCCACTGAGAACCAGTCTACTCAATAAGGAAGCTCAAAGAACAACATATAAACCTAGTTCAAATTTAGGTAAAACAATCTCCTCCCTCTCTTCCACTTGTGGGTTCTGATGATTTGAATATTCAACTTGATTATTTAGGACCCCTAAACACCGCTCCTGGAGGGGGTTCAAACATTGATTTTCTTTCAAATCCTCATGGGCTCTCTGGTCCCCAACCTTCATCTTTAATTCCAATATCGTATTTAAATCAACCTGGTAGTACACCCCATGTGACCATTGAGGAAGCTCCATTCCAAACCCCTCCACTCAGGATTTCTACTAAGAATGACCCTTCTATAATTCCTAAAGTTAAATACAACCTCAAATCCAAGTCTAAACGTAAAAAATATCTCATTCAAGATGTGGAAGGAAGGTTGGGCTCATTGGATGATAAAAAGTTAAATCCCTCTCAGCGAGGGAGGAAATATTTTATTTCATTAGCTCTAAAACAAGCAAATTTAGAAGTTCATACTAGAAAATAGAGATCTCTCATATGGTCCCTTATATAAAAATCCCTAGGGAAAACCCCATCATGATTATTATCTCTTTAAACTACAAAGGGTTGGCTAATCCCTCTTAAACAATGGCCATAAAAAGGTTGATGGACACTCGTAGTCCATCAACCCTACTCTTACAAGAAAGCATGATTGAAAGGGATAGAGAGATAAAAATTATCTCGTCCGCTCTACTGGGATGGTACTTTCTGGTCACATATGCCCAAGGTAGACCAGGGGGCTACTCTCGGGATGGAATACATGTTCTCTACTCCTTAAAAAATCTTGGACTATTCAAGTTTTCCTGGACATTTCTCTCCTCTCAATTGATTTGAACCTGGAATATTTTTGTTTAAATATCTATGAGACCTACCAAGATCACACCTTTCAAAACTCTTTTCTAAAGGATGGACATGTTGTGATAAGAGGGGACTTCAATTTTACCTTGGGAGCCAGTGAAATTTGGGGTCTCACTACACAATAGATCCTCTAACCGAGTTCTTCATTTCAAGCCTGGAAGCAGTAGAGTTGTATGATATTCAACTTGCCAAACTCTCCCCCACCTAGAGAAACATGCATATAGGGGAGACAAGGGCGGCTAAACACCTAGACTGATTCTTCATCTTTGAAGATTTATTACAATAAAATATCCAAATTTTTCAATGGGTCTCCTCATGAGAAGACTTGGATCATAACCCCATTGTCCTAGAGTTGGGATGTATAATGATTAAACATCCCAACCCCTTCAAGTTGAATCTTGCTTGGCTACAATACCCCTTTTTTATTTAACTAATCAAGGGTTGTTGGGAAATGTATGATTCACTCTTGATGGAATACCTTCCTCTTTAATTTGTATCCAAACTCAAAAGGTTTAGGGCAGCAATGATCTCTTGGAATGAAGAAAGAAAAAAGAGGGAAGATGGGGCCCTATTTTAGATTGAAACCAAGTTGCATCAATTCCTCAAGGGGGATGAACATGGTCTGCTATCAAACCAACAAAAAGAGGAGCTTAAATCCTTTGAGGAGGCTAGGAGAAAAATCCTCCTGAAAAAAGAGAAAGAGTGGAGAATGAAGAGTCGTGCCATATGGCTCCAGGTGGGCGATGAAAACACTAAGTTATTCCATAAATTCACAAACAAGAGAAAGACCATTAATACAATTTGGGAAATTGACAGAGCATAGGGGACCAAAGCCACTTCTTTTGTTGAATTTGCTGAAGAAGGATCTTACCATTTTCAAACTCTTTTCAAGGCAGACACAAGACCAACTATAGACGCCATATTACATGTTTCTAGCCATTTTCCAATCTTTATAGATCATGAGGGAAACACTCAATTAATGGCTAAAATCACCAAGGAAGAGCTCCCCAGTGTATTTCATAACTTTCAGAAGGAAAAGAGATAAGCATTGAATGGACTCCCAATGGAATTCTACTTAAATTGCTTTGATTTCCTGGTGAATGACTTGTTATACGTAGTGGAATACTACAAAAATATAGGCAAGTAATGATAGCCTTTAGTGCTACCTTAATCACATTAATCCCCAAATGTGACAATCCAAAGTATTTTGATTAGTTTTGGCCTATTTTCCTCTGCAACAACATATACAAAATCATCTCTAAATTGATAGCCATAAGGTTGAGAGACATCCTTTCTACTCGCATCTCCTTGGAACAATTTGGGTTCCTAAGAGGTCATCAAATCCACGAAGCAATCGAACTTGCATAAGAAGGACTTCACTCCATTCACTGAGGCAACAAAGATATATCACCTTTAAGGCAGACCTATCAAAATATTTTGATAGGGTTAGTTGGATCTACATCAGGATTCTCTTCATCCACTTTGGCTTTTGTCACTCTGTGGTAGGATGGATTCTAAACTACATCAACTTACCATCCTTTGCAGTTCTAATAAACGGTTCATCTACCCACTTCTTTAGAGGGGAAAGGGGACTTGGGAAAGGTTTTCCTCTCTCTGCCTATTATCTTTTTATTGGTAGCTAAGGGTATTAGTAGGTCGATAAAGGATGCTATAGTAGGAGGGCAGTTAAAATGTATAGTTGTCAATCCCACCTATTCTATCTCTCACATATCCTATTATTTGTGGACGATATTCCATTTTTCTGTGAAGGAGTCATGGGTTACATGGAACATCTAAATGAACTCCTATAACTTTTTTTCAAAGCCACAAAAATGCTCATCAATCAATAAAAATCATCTCTTTATGGGGTTAAATGAGTAGGAGAAAGCTACCATATCACAAAGGAGACTTGGGCCCTAGGCTAAAATATATGAGGTTCATCCTCAAAGCTAATGGCTACCTAAAAAAATATTGGTTATGGATTTTAGAAAAGGTGGAAAGGAAAGTGAGTGTGTGGTGTAACAAGTGGCTTTCTAGAACAAACATGTTGGTTCTAGTCAAGGCGGTCTTGGAAGAAATCTCGATGCACTGGGTCTCACTGGCCTAGGTTCCCAAAGGAATATTGGGAGAAATCAGACAACTTTCCTTTTGTTTTCTCTGGTTAGGATCAGAAGAAAAAAGGTCTTGGGTTCTTAATTCCTCGAGGAAGTTGGCAACTCCCAAATCCCTAGGGGGTTGGGGCCTGAAAAACATATTTATTTTCTCAAAAGGGCTTGCTGCAAAAAATGTGTGGGAACTGATGCAGAGAATGGGTCTATGGGAACAGGTGTTATAGGAAAAATATTTCCCTCAAGAATCCATTGTGGACTAGATAAGGAAACCAAATAAAAAGGTTCCAAATGGATATATCATCTGGAAGGCCATAATAAAATCATTTCCTCTCATAGGCAAGTGGCTGATAAGAAAAATTGGGAATGGGAACCAAGTCCTCCTAGGGAAGGATCCTTGGGTTGGGAGTAACAACAACCATTTACTTCATGATCATATGATTAGAAGTCTAAATAGGGGGGGTTTACTTCCTCAATCAAATCCTGAGAAGAGATTATGTAACCCATTAGTATCTTTGGATAACATGGCAAGAAGTTGGAATTGAAGTTGTCGATGCTCCCCTATGGATTTAATATACCAACACACTCATAAATACTTTTGTCTCTCCTTCAAACTAGGAGTATTAGTTGATTTTGTCCCTTAATCCCTCTGGTGGCTATGTCCTAAAGCTGGGATACTCTTCCCTAACAAAAGAATTTAGGGATGATTCTCCACTTTGGTGGGGTAAAAATCTTTGGAAATTAAAATGCCCAACCAAAGTCAAATATTCATGTGGCTTCTTCTACGCAAAAAGGCACCCGCATGGGATAAGCTTCAAGGAAAGAATTTTTGTGGTCCTGGAAGGTGTAGTCTTTGTAGAAAAACAATGAATCAAATCATCATCTCATCCTAGAATGTCAATTCTCTATGGAAGTCTGGACCGAAATAAAAAGGACAACAAGTCCTTATTGTAACTAGGAGGGATACCATATAGAAGTAGCATTTCAAAGTCGGTTAAGTAATCAAAACATAAATAATTTGAATGATCCTCCCCTTATTGTTGCTTGGGGAATATGGATTCCACATAATCACTCTCTTTTTGAAGACAAGGACTCCTCCCCTCTGCACTGTGCTCTTCAAAGCCTTGTAATTCTCTCAACCTATATGAAAAACCCTCTAATTATGAACGTGATATCTCACCAAGAAACCATCATTCAACATGACATGTCATGGGCATTTTTTATGGGGTTGCACAAGGGAATCTAACTCGGGGAGAGGTGGGTGGAATAATTCACTTCTCAAATGATCATTACATATATTTTTCAACAGGCATTGGTCCTACCTTAAATAACTACAGTGAGCTCTTAACTTTAAATCTTACACTTTAGCTAGCATGGGAGAAAGGAATTACACACCTTCACATATATGGTGATTTGCAACTTGTTATAAAATGGATGAATGGGGACTTCTGATTACATAATTACTCTATTATGCCTCTTTTCTGGGACATTAAAGACTTTACAAATCATTTCTCTCATCTCACTTTCAACCATGTACCACCTTTCTAAATCTAGATTGGCATTGGACAGAGGCACATGGAAGATTTTTGAAAAGGGCCAGGATTTCTCAACATAATATCTTCACAACTATTGGTTGCAACTCTAAATAGTTGCATCTACACAATGTTATTGGTTGATCAATTATTTCTCTGATATCACTTCTTTTGCATATATTGAAATCTTTGTATAGGCATGTATAGTGAACAAATTTTAGGAGACCAAATAAGATGATCACATTATGACTTTGTATATCCAGCTTCAAACTCTTACAACTAGTTGTACAAAAATGTATGTTAGGAAGATGAGGAATTGTTTTGATTAGTTACAGGGACTCTTTTTTTTCGGACAACTTTTAGATACTCATTTTTTAAACTGAAGACAAACATATTTTTTATGCTTGGAGTAGTTGGGATTTCAGCTAGGATAAGGCCACAAGCCTCTATAGTTGTTATCTTGTATCTCATAAATAAAATTACTAGCTTTTTTTGCTTAGAATATATAAATTGTGATTGTAGAGGTTGATAAGTTGTTGCAAGGTTGGGAACAATTCCTCTTAAGTCTAAAAATAGTCGTGAGAATGATTATGGGTGTTATACCAGCTAAAAAAACATTAATGCTATCAAGAAGATAAATTTGTTATTGTACTCAATTGGGAAAGGAGAGACAGTCTTGGGTGAAGGTTGTTTCTACCATTGTTTAAAGATTTTCACTTCTCTTATTTTTTATAGACACCAGTAGAGCTTCCTTATAGTTTAGAATTAACTAGGGTAAGTCTTGTAAAAAGAATATTGTAGCCTATAGATTAATTTTGAGCACTTTTACTTTGTTTTGGCATCCTTAAACTTATATGTAAATCTTACAAAATCCAAGGCCTTAGGGAGATCATGACTTGTAGTGGTAACAAGTGTGGGTGCCCACAGATCTCTCTTGATGAGGTCATAGGTGACAATACTTGTTAGGTCTACATCCCATGGGAAAGTCTTATTCAGGTGGTGAAAAACAAGAAAATGAGAAAAATGTTGGAGTGTGAGTATAAGCTATGAATTTCCTAGGTTATTCTTGCAAGAGGGAATGGTGTATACCTGCTTTATTTATAATCTCTTTGGCTTACAATAGTTAAGTATAGGTTGGTAAGAAAAACAATGGAGTTGTTTGTATTAAGAGAAATTTTCTAGTTGTAGTTTTGGGAGTTCAATTAGCCAACAACGAATGCTATCTTAAATTCTTGCTTGTGATTTTATTTTAAACCCTCCTCATCCTTCATACTAGTTTAAGAGTTCAAGTGAATCATGTGATGTTATGAGGTTGAATGAAATATGTTTAACACAATTTCTTTGTTAATTAATTATGTTAAGAGTTTGTTTGACAAGTGGTTAACAAAATGCATGAACCATATTGTATAACAAGGAATCAAAAGATTATATAATAAGCTTATGTACTCGTCTATGCTTGTATCCTTGTTGATTAAGAGTAACTAATAGTATTGATTTCTTAACTATGTTGGTATGTGTGAATCTAAATAAGGCTATGGTCGGGTTCCATGAATTAATAATATGGGAGAAGATGTTTAAGACAACCCCTAACCTTGTTATCAATCTTTTCATCTTCAATTAAGAAATTATATCCTTGCTATGCGCTAAAAGTTAAGTATTAAGTCTAAGATGAGATCTTGGTTGAGCTTGTAGAATCGAGTTCGAGCTTTCAATTTTGTATATCTTGGTTGGAATGAAATCAAGATTTGGAGTGGCCTTGAACCATGTGGAGAAACCATTATAAGAATTCAATAAGCATTTTTATAATGGTGCATTATTTTCCAAGTAAAAAATCATATTTTTGTATTCAAGTTTAATTGAAAATTGCGTGCTTTGAGTGCCAAAAAGATACACAAAATTTGCATAATCAATTCTACCTATGGATTATACAACTAAATCATAACATATTTTCCGATCTATAGACACTAACTAAACCACTTAAAAAAAATATTTCAATCCCTGCAAAGAGATTAGGTCCACCCTAAACCAACTAAATCTCGTTGAGCAAGCAAATACAAAATATACAAAAAAAGGGACATGTACTAGGAGAACTAACTAAACCATGTCAACTCTAAGAGTTGTAAAATAGTGGAACAAATCACTAGCATTCACTTCTTCCCGAGAGACGTGACCTCTAGGCATGCATTGTCATTTCTTTGACTACTCATCGGCTTCCTAATTCAATTCTCTATAAACATGATAAAAATAAATGTGCTCAAAAGAACCAACTACTTCCAACAACAAATTTCCAAAAGGCCTAAGAATTATATTATGCAAGTGCCCAAACCTCATCATCTAGTTAATGACCAATAAGGAATCACCATACACTTGTATCCTTTATATGTTCCAATCATTTTCACATTTTAGTAGAAGCTTTTAGAGACATTTTAATATTTTCAAAGGTCCTAGCAGAAAAAGGTGTTTGGAGGCTCATCCAAGGGTAAGGTTTATGGTGTCAATCCATTCTTCAAAAATATATCTAGCTAAATTCATTGGAACATTAGATTAGGAGGCCTCACAAACAAAATAATAATGGCTTAGTGATATGGAAAGCCTTGGTCTGGATAGTTGGAAATGTGGCCCTAGTAAGGCTTGGAGAAGATCCTTGGGTGGGGTGTGGAAGGGATTTTAAACCACGTGTTCAAATGGTATAGTTCTTGAGGTCAAATGGACTGTTCAAAATGTCTCAAATTGTTAATCATGAAAACACTTCTTTGTGGGGTCAAGGATGGTTTTCTACAAAGAGGATGGGTTTTAGAGGATAGGAGGTTGTGATATGGGGAAGGTATGTAGCCCGCCTAAGATCTAGTCATGTTAGATTACATGGCAGATCAAATGAAATTATGTGGGCTTTCTCCTCCACAGGGAAATATTCTCCCAAGGAGAGTTATTTGTTTTTAAGATCTAAGGGGAGAGAGAGAATTCTTGGTGGTGTAGTAGCTTGTGGAAGTTCAAATGGCCCTCCAAGACTACAATTTTTTTGTGGTATATTTTAAATAATAAAGCTATAACTTGTGATTCTTTGGGGCAAAAAAATTGGGTAGGCCCTGGCAAATGCCCCCGGTGCAAATACAATGAGGAGATCAATGTGCACTTATTCATGGAGTGTCCTTTTACTTTACATATTTGGAAGGATCCAGAAGGGATTATAGGTTTGGGGGATGTGTGGATAGGGGGGACTTTGGAAGCGAGATTAAGAAACTGGTGCAATAACTCCTTGGTAAGAATATTTAAGGCTATGCCTTTAATAATTGCTTGGGGTGTGTGGATGGCCAGAAATTCCAACTTGTTTGAAGACATGCATGTTACTCTTTTTTAGTAGCATCTTGGGGGCTTGGTATTCTTAGATATTTCCCTTAGGAAAATAATAATAAGTGAGCCAGGAATATCATATTTGAACAGGTGGACAAGGAAGGCCAATGGTTTTTTTTTATGGGGTTGTCCAAGGCAACCCACAGTAATGTGGAGTTGTAGGGATCATCCATCTTAGTCCAAGTCAAATATTCAAAATCAGAGCTAGGTTAGGGTTCAATACAAACAACTATGTTAAATTGTTTCCCTTAAAATTTCTCTTGTTGTTGGTAGTAGAAAAACGAACTCATAGTTTACAAGTATTTGGGGATTCCCTTAATATTGTAAAATGGGTAAAGGGGGAACAAAACTGCTCCTATTATCTTGTATTTCCTATTCTGGAGGAAGTAAAAGCTATTTTCTCCCATTTCAATTCTCTAAGGTTTGATCATGTTTACAAGGAGAGGAACACATAAGTTGATGCTATTTCTAATGCATGTTTAAATATGCTACATGGAAAATGACTCATCAAGGAAGAAAGAGAGGATGCAGTGTGTGAGTACTATCATTCACCTTCCCATAATCCTTGATAGGATGGAATGGTTTAAAATCCTAGTTCCAAATTTTGATTGAATGTTTTAAAAGGGAAACATGACAGTTAAAAGTTTTTAGATGAGAAACCTTTATTTATAGGTCTCAGAGATATGAAGCATCTTCACACATTTTATATGTTTGTATCTAAAAGGTTTGTTCCTTTCTTTTGAGGGATACAACCTTAAGAATTTTTGTATAAGTGGATCATTGGAATTTATACTAGATGATTATATATTATTTGAACAGTAATGAACTTACATGTGACAAGTCTAAGTGAAAGATGATAGACAAACTTATGTGTGACAAGTCTAAGTGAAAGATGATAGACAAACTTATGTGTGACAAGTCTAAGTGAAAGATGATAGACAAACTTATGTATTGGCCATCTTTTTTTACTTGAACTTCTTGGAATCCCTCGAGGATATGGGTGAAATGCTTGAATGCAAGCATATACAAAATGTAATTTTGTTTCTTGAAATAAAATTATGGTTTTTTTCCAAGGAAAATAAATAAATTAGTAGAAGATTTAAAGCTTGGAATTCTGCAAAGTTATCTAAGCTTTGACCTAGTCTTGCCTCAAAGTGGATGAATTGAGAATATGAAATAAATAACACCCCATCCACACTACTAAAATTATAAATACTTTGCAAAGCGCCATAAGGAAAACCCGATGCACGGATTTATCAATCTACAATTCACCCACCTACCTAACTAGTTTCTAAATTGAAACAAACTTCCATCTAGAAACTAAACACCCAACCTTGGAAATTATTTGAAAAGGGGGATTATATTTGGACTTGAAAGTGATATTATTCCTCGCCAACTAGATCGTCCAATATATGATGCATGGAAAGGCTCTTAAATATTTCAATTCCTTTTTTCAAACCATGTTTTCAAACATTCATCAATTAAAGTGCCTCTTCATACATTTGGAACACCTGTGAGAGCTTTGGCCTCCTTCTAAACATGTCATGTATATGAAAAATGAATTAGCAAATGAGAAATATTTTCTTCGTTCCCCTTCACATAAAATACAAATACTCAGTCCTTGGTGACCTCTCTTTTGGATATTCTCCCAAGTCAATACCTTATCTTTCAAAGACATCCACATAAACATCCTTGTATTTTGGGGAGCCTTCAGCTTCCAGAGATACTTCCACCACCAAAATGGACCTTGATCATCCAAAATAAACAATGATTTATAGCCATGTCGAGTTGTATAATGACCACCGAATTTATTATAATCCCAAGCAAGTAAGTCATGATCTTCTCTTGATCCAATATGCACCCTATTTAGTTTGACAATATAAGACTCCTATAATGTTGCTTGAGGACCTTCTAACCCTATTACTTGAGACTGTAACCACCCTTAAGACCAAATATTAGTATAGTTTGGATCTTGTACTTAAGAAAGTGTACAAAATCCCCTACCCTGGAAATCTACTATCATTTATTTTGGCCATACATGCCTTTCAACCCCCATAATGGCATCTATTCCCAATTTGAATTGAGTACCCTTTCCAACCATCCAAGCTAAGTGATTGCTAATAACTGGAAAAGCTAGAACAAAATATTTCCATAGGTTAGAAACGTTCTTTAGAATCTTCCTCGGAGACATAATCTAATCAATAAAAGTTCTAGGATTGACATACTTTTGTTATATGATTTTCTTCCATAGACCATTGCCTTTATGGCCCTCTGCAGATTCTTTGCTACTAATATTGTGCCAAATAAATGAATGTTTTTCAAACCCCATCCTCCCTCTCCCATCAACTTTTTTATCACTTTACATTTGACCAAGGGAATTTTTTATTCTTCCTTGTGACCTAACCATCCCGATCTTTCAAGTAACCCTTTTGGAATATGTGTTATTGAGAGAGAAAAAACAAGAATCACCTGCAACATATATTTCATCAAAGTTAGTTTCATACCCATGGATAGCCACCTATTGTGCCAATGATTAATTCTAGCTTTAATTCTCTCTAGCATCCAACCCTAGTCCTTCTTTTGATACCCATTTGATTTCAAGATATACACTAGATACTTAAATCTACCTTTGAAATCAATAAATTTAAAAGGACACATCTCACATAAGTTGTGTTCCAAACCCTCCTCCAACCCACTAAATGATGTTGAATATTAAGTTCCATACATGTGGCTATACTAAATAGATCTAAAATATCTTTTATCTTCCAAGCCTCCCTCAAGCTACCATTCAAAACAATAGAGAAACATTGACAAACATAATATGGGTTAAAGAGAGGGATCCACCAATCCTAAGTCTTGTAATATCTCTAGATCGCTTTTATTATAAAATGGATTGGTTGAAGGCTTTGACCACCAATGAGAAAAGTAAGGAACAGAGAGGGAACCATTAAGCCACTAGAAGGATTAAAAAAATAGAAGTAGAGCCATTTATGAGAAGCACAAAATGCATATATGTAACACAACCCACAATCTACTTGACCGCCACCAGACTAAAGCCCACATGCAACAACATTAAATGCAAAAACAACCATTATGGTGAGTCATAAGCTTTAGATAAAACAATATTTACGACCATTGTGGAAAGGATTTCCAACTTGATTGAATGCAAGCCCTCCGGGATTGAGCCAATAGCTTCAAAGATCTACCTCCTTGTGAAGAACCCAATCTACTCCTCATAAATCACATCAGAAAATATATTTTTTATCTTCACTAGTAGAATCTTGGTTATTATCTTATACACACAATTAAATAAAGAAATGGATTTAAATTCCTCAAAGGACTTTGGCTTCTCCTTCGTAGGTATGAAGACCAAGATAATATAATTAAAATTCACCCAACACCTTGCCATATATTCTAACTTCCTCCACCACCCTAAGAAAGTCATCCTCCGAGAGCTCAAAGAAACCCAAAAGTATTCCACTGACCAACTGTATGGACCTATAATTTTGTCCTTCTTAGAGGATCATAGAGAGGTCATCGACTCATCCTTGTAGATCTGCCTCCATCTATATCCAATTGTCTCCCTCATTGACAAACTTGGTGAAGTATGTAGTAAGTTTTAGAATCTCCTCTATGCTTGTTCTAATTGGTTTTGAATAAATTGATTTAAAGTGTTGAACCCTAATATTTGCAGTCTCTAATAAATTCCTCACCATGCCCCCTTCACCATCACACATTTCCCAAATGGTATTCAATTTCTTCCTTTGATTGGAAAAATGGTGCAAAAACTTAGTATTTTTATCACCTTTTTGATCCATATAGCCTTTCTCTTTAAAAAAACTCTCATCTTCCCTCTACGTTGGAATTTTATCCTTTTTCTTTTCCATTTATTTTAGTAATCATTTTTTTTCCTCATTAAACATACTCAACTCACTCCCTGCATATAAATATGAAATGGACTATCAACCTCTTTTAAATCTTTATGATTTTTATCTCTTTTTTTTATGAGACCCAAGCAACAACCACATTGTTCAACCTCTTTAATGCTCTTGTAAACTAAAAACAAGTTGTTTCCCCTAAGTTTGGATCAAAGGGATGCCATTCATTTTTCACCAGATCTTGGAATTCTTCATCGTCCAACCAAGATGCAATGAATTTTAAAGGACTACTTGACATGACATCCCACCTTTCCAACTGGGGAAAAATTAGGGCAC